>CAKAJI010000263.1:0-54678 GCA_916610255.1 Lasioglossum lativentre | reverse complement strand
CCTTATAATATATCGTTATTTGTAGTGTATCTTTGAAAATACCTTATAATATAACGTAATATGCAGTGTATCATTGAAAATACCTTATGATATAACGTAATTTGTAGTGTATCATTGAAAATACCTTATAATATAACGTAACATGCAGTGTATCATTGAAAATACCTTATAATATAACGTAATATGCAGTGTATCATTGAAAATACCTTATAATATAACGTAATATGCAGTGTATCATTGAAAATACCTTATAATATAACCAAATATGCAGTGTATCATTGAAAATACCTTATAATATATCGTTATTTGTAGTGTATCTTTGAAAATACCTTATAATATAACGTAATATGCAGTGTATCATTGAAAATACCTTATGATATATCGTTATTTGTAGTGTATCTTTGAAAATACCTTATAATATAACCAAATATGCAGTGTATCATTGAAAATACCTTATAATATATCGTTATTTGTAGTGTATCTTTGAAAATACCTTATAATATAACGTAATATGCAGTGTATCATTGAAAATACCTTCTAATACATCGTAGTTTATCATTGAAAATACCTTATAATATAACGTAATATGCAGTGTATCATTGAAAATACCTTATAATATAACGTAATATACGGTGTATCATTGAAAATACCTTATAACATATCGTAATATGCAGTGTACCATTGAAAATACCTTATAATGTAACGTAATATGCAGTGTATCACTGAAAATACCTTATAATATATCGTAATATGCAGTGTATCATTGAAAATACCCTATAATATAACGTAATATGCAGTGTATCATTGAAAATACCTTATAATATATCGTTATTTGTAGTGTATCTTTGAAAATACCTTATAATATAACGTAATATGCAGTGTATCATTGAAAATACCTTATAATATAACGTAATATGGAGTGTATCATTGAAAATACCTACCCATATAACGTAATATGCAGTGTATCATTGAAAATACCTTATGATATAACGTAATTTGTAGTGTATCATTGAAATTACCTTATAATATATAGTAGTTTATCATTGAAAATACCTTATAATATAACGTAATATGCAGTGTATCATTGAAAATACCTTATGATATAACGTAATTTGTAGTGTATCATTGAAAATACCTTATAATATATAGTAGTTTATCATTGAAAATACCTTATAATATAACGTAATATGCAGTGTATCATTGAAAATACCTTCCCATATAACGTAATATGCAGTGTATCATTGAAAATACCTTATGATATAACGTAATTTGTAGTGTATCATTGAAAATACCTTATAATATATAGTAGTTTATCATTGAAAATACCTTATAATATAACGTAATATGCAGTGTATCATTGAAAATACCTTAGAATATATGGTAATTCTAGTCTATCAATGAAAATACCTTATAATATAACGTAATATGCAGTGTATCATTGAAAATACCTTATGATATAACGTAATTTGTAGTGTATCATTGAAAATACCTTCCCATATAACGTAATATGCAGTGTATCATTGAAAATACCTTATGATATAACGTAATTTGTAGTGTATCATTGAAAATACCTTATAATATATAGTAGTTTATCATTGAAAATACCTTATAATATAACGTAATATGCAGTGTATCATTGAAAATACCTTATAATATAACGTAATATGCAGTGTATCATTGAAAATACCTTATAATATAACGTAATATGCAGTGTATCATTGAAAATACATTATAATATAACGTAATATGCAGTGTATCATTGAAAATACCTTATAATATAACGTAATATGCAGTGTATCATTGAAAATACCTTATCATATAACGTAATATGCAGTGTATCATTGAAAATACCTTATAATATAACGTAATATGCAGTGTATCATTGAAAATACCTTCCCATATAACGTAATATGCAGTGTATCATTGAAAATACCTTATGATATAACGTAATTTGTAGTGTATCATTGAAAATACCTTATAATATATAGTAGTTTATCATTGAAAATACCTTATAATATAACGTAATATGCAGTGTATCATTGAAAATACCTTAGAATATATGGTAATTCTAGTCTATCAATGAAAATACCTTATAATATAACGTAATATGCAGTGTATCATTGAAAATACCTTATCATCTAACGTAATATGCAGTGTATCATTGAAAATACCTTATAATATAACGTAATATGCAGTGTATCATTGAAAATACCTTCCCATATAACGTAATATGCAGTGTATCATTGAAAATACCTTATAATATAACGTAATATGCAGTGTATCATTGAAAATACATTATAATATAACGTAATATGCAGTGTATCATTGAAAATACCTTATAATATAACGTAATATGCAGTGTATCATTGAAAATACCTTATAATATAACGTAATATGCAGTGTATCATTGAAAATACCTTATAATATACCGTAATATGCAGTGTATCATTGAAAATACCTTCCCATATAACGTAATATGCAGTGTATCATTGAAAATACCTTATGATATAACGTAATTTGTAGTGTATCATTGAAAATACCTTATAATATATAGTAGTTTATCATTGAAAATACCTTATAATATAACGTAATATGCAGTGTATCATTGAAAATACCTTAGAATATATGGTAATTCTAGTCTATCAATGAAAATACCTTATAATATAACGTAATATGCAGTGTATCATTGAAAATACCTTATGATATAACGTAATTTGTAGTGTATCATTGAAAATACCTTCTAATACATCGTAGTTTATCATTGAAAATACCTTATAATATAACGTAATATGTAGTGTATCATTGAAAATACCTTATAATATAACGTAATATGCAGTGTATCATTGAAAATACCTTATAATATAACGTAATATGCAGTGTATCATTGAAAATACCTTCCCATATAACGTAATATGCAGTGTATCATTGAAAATACCTTATGATATAACGTAATTTGTAGTGTATCATTGAAAATACCTTATAATATATAGTAGTTTATCATTGAAAATACCTTATAATATAACGTAATATGCAGTGTATCATTGAAAATACCTTAGAATATATGGTAATTCTAGTCTATCAATGAAAATACCTTATAATATAACGTAATATGCAGTGTATCATTGAAAATACCTTATAATATATCGTAATTTGTAGTGTATAAATGAAAATACCTTCTCATATAACGTAATATACAGTGTATCAATGAAAATACCTTATAATATATCGTTATTTGTAGTGTATCTTTAAAAATACCTTATAATATAACCAAATATGCAGTGTATCATTGAAAATACCTTATAATATATCGTTATTTGTAGTGTATCTTTGAAAATACCTTATAATATAACGTAATATGCAGTGTATCATTGAAAATACCTAATGATATAACGTAATTTGTAGTGTATCATTGAAAATACCTTATAATATATAGTAGTTTATCATTGAAAATACCTTATAATATAACGTAATATGCAGTGCATCATTGAAAATACCTTATGATATAACGTAATTTGTAGTGTATCATTGAAAATACCTTATAATATATATTAGTTTATCATTGAAAATACCTTATAATATAACGTAATATGCTGTGTATCATTGAAAATACCTTATAATATAACGTAATATGCAGTGTATCATTGAAAATACCTTATAATATAACGTAATATGCAGTGTATCATTGAAAATACCTTATAATATAACGTAATATGCAGTGTATCATTGAAAATACCTTCTAATATAACGCAATATGCAGTGTATCATTGAAAATACCTTCCCATATAACGTAATATGCAGTGTATCATTGAAAATACCTTATAATATAACGTAATTTGTAGTGTATCAATGAAAATACCTTCTCATATAACGTAATATGCAGTGTATCATTGAAAATACCTAATAATATATCGTTATTTGTAGTGTATCTTTGAAAATACCTTATAATATAACGTAATATGCAGTGTATCATTGAAAATACCTTAGAATATATGGTAATTCTAGTCTATCAATGAAAATACCTTATAATATAACGTAATATGCAGTGTATCATTGAAAATACCTTATAATACGTAGTAGTTTATCATTGAAAATACCTTATAATATAACGTAATATGCAGTGTATCATTGAAAATACCTTCTAATATATCGTAGTTTATCATTGAAAATACCTTATAATATAACGTAATATGCAGTGTATCATTGAAAATACCTTATAATATAACGTAATATACGGTGTATCATTGAAAATACCTTATAACATATCGTAATATGCAGTGTACCATTGAAAATACCTTATAATGTAACGTAATATGCAGTGTATCACTGAAAATACCTTATAATATATCGTAATATGCAGTGTATCATTGAAAATACCCTATAATATAACGTAATATGCAGTGTATCATTGAAAATACCTTATAATATATCGTTATTTGTAGTGTATCTTTGAAAATACCTTATAATATAACGTAATATGCAGTGTATCATTGAAAATACCTTATAATATAACGTAATATGCAGTGTATCATTGAAAATACCTTCCCATATAACGTAATATGCAGTGTATCATTGATAAATACCTTATAATATAACGTAATATGCAGTGTATCATTGAAAATACCTTCCCAAATAACGTAATATGCAGTGTATCATTGAAAATACCTTATAATATATCGTAATTTGTAGTGTATCAATGAAAATACCTTCTCATATAACGTAATATGCAGCGTATCATTGAAAATACCTTATAATATAACGTAATATGCAGTGTATCATTGAAAATACCTTAGAATATATGGTAATTCTAGTCTATCAATGAAAATACCTTATAATATAACGTAATATGCAGTGTATCATTGAAAATACCTTATAATATATCGTAATATGCAGTGTATCATTGAAAATACCTTCCCATATAACGTAATATGCAGTGTATCATTGAAAATACCTTATGATATAACGTAATTTGTAGTGTATCATTGAAAATACCTTATAATATATCGTTATTTGTAGTGTATCTTTGAAAATACCTTATAATATAACGTAATATGCAGTGTATCATTGAAAATACCCTATAATATAACGTAATATGCAGTGTATCATTGAAAATACCTTATAATATATCGTTATTTGTAGTGTATCTTTGAAAATACCTTATAATATAACGTAATATGCAGTGTATCATTGAAAATACCTTATAATATAACGTAATATGCAGTGTATCATTGAAAATACCTTCCCATATAACGTAATATGCAGTGTATCATTGAAAATACCTTATGATGTAACGTAATTTGTAGTGTATCATTGAAATTACCTTATAATATATAGTAGTTTATCATTGAAAATACCTTATAATATAACGTAATATGCAGTGTATCATTGAAAATACCTTATGATATAACGTAATTTGTAGTGTATCATTGAAAATACCTTATAATATATAGTAGTTTATCATTGAAAATACCTTATAATATAACGTAATATGCAGTGTATCATTGAAAATACCTTCCCATATAACGTAATATGCAGTGTATCATTGAAAATACCTTATGATATAACGTAATTTGTAGTGTATCATTGAAAATACCTTATAATATATAGTAGTTTATCATTGAAAATACCTTATAATATAACGTAATATGCAGTGTATCATTGAAAATACCTTAGAATATATGGTAATTCTAGTCTATCAATGAAAATACCTTATAATATAACGTAATATGCAGTGTATCATTGAAAATACCTTATGATATAACGTAATTTGTAGTGTATCATTGAAAATACCTTATAATATATAGTAGTTTATCATTGAAAATACCTTATAATATAACGTAATATGCAGTGTATCATTGAAAATACCTTATAATATAACGTAATATGCAGTGTATCATTGAAAATACCTTATAATATAACGTAATATGCAGTGTATCATTGAAAATACCTTCCCATATAACGTAATATGCAGTGTATCATTGAAAATACCTTATGATATAACGTAATTTGTAGTGTATCATTGAAAATACCTTATAATATATAGTAGTTTATCATTGAAAATACCTTATAATATAACGTAATATGCAGTGTATCATTGAAAATACCTTAGAATATATGGTAATTCTAGTCTATCAATGAAAATACCTTATAATATAACGTAATATGCAGTGTATCATTGAAAATACCTTATAATATATCGTAATATGCAGTGTATCATTGAAAATACCTTCCCATATAACGTAATATGCAGTGTATCATTGAAAATACCTTATGATATAACGTAATTTGTAGTGTATCATTGAAAATACCTTATAATATATCGTTATTTGTAGTGTATCTTTGAAAATACCTTATAATATAACGTAATATGCAGTGTATCATTGAAAATACCTTATAATATAACGTAATATGCAGTGTATCATTGAAAATACCTTATAATATAACGTAATATGCAGTGTATCATTGAAAATACCTTCCCATATAACGTAATATGCAGTGTATCATTGAAAATACCTTATGATATAACGTAATTTGTAGTGTATCATTGAAAATACCTTATAATATATAGTAGTTTATCATTGAAAATACCTTATAATATAACGTAATATGCAGTGTATCATTGAAAATACCTTAGAATATATGGTAATTCTAGTCTATCAATGAAAATACCTTATAATATAACGTAATATGCAGTGTATCATTGAAAATACCTTATGATATAACGTAATTTGTACTGTATCATTGAAAATACCTTATAATATATAGTAGTTTATCATTGAAAATACCTTATAATATAACGTAATATGCAGTGTATCATTGAAAATACCTTATAATATAACGTAATATGCAGTGTATCATTGAAAATACCTTCCCATATAACGTAATATGCAGTGTATCATTGAAAATACCTTATAATATAACGTAATATGCAGTGTATCATTGAAAATACATTATAATATAACGTAATATGCAGTGTATCATTGAAAATACCTTATAATATAACGTAATATGCAGTGTATCATTGAAAATACCTTATAATATAACGTAATATGCAGTGTATCATTGAAAATACCTTATAATATAACGTAATATGCAGTGTATCATTGAAAATACCTTCCCATATAACGTAATATGCAGTGTATCATTGAAAATACCTTATGATATAACGTAATTTGTAGTGTATCATTGAAAATACCTTATAATATATAGTAGTTTATCATTGAAAATACCTTATAATATAACGTAATATGCAGTGTATCATTGAAAATACCTTAGAATATATGGTAATTCTAGTCTATCAATGAAAATACCTTATAATATAACGTAATATGCAGTGTATCATTGAAAATACCTTATGATATAACGTAATTTGTAGTGTATCATTGAAAATACCTTATAATATATAGTAGTTTATCATTGAAAATACCTTATAATATAACGTAATATGCAGTGTATCATTGAAAATAACTTATAATATAACGTAATATGCAGTGTATCATTGAAAATACCTTATAATATAACGTAATATGCAGTGTATCATTGAAAATACCTTCCCATATAACGTAATATGCAGTGTATCATTGAAAATACCTTATGATATAACGTAATTTGTAGTGTATCATTGAAAATACCTTATAATATATAGTAGTTTATCATTGAAAATACCTTATAATATAACGTAATATGCAGTGTATCATTGAAAATACCTTAGAATATATGGTAATTCTAGTCTATCAATGAAAATACCTTATAATATAACGTAATATGCAGTGTATCATTGAAAATACCTTATAATATATCGTAATTTGTAGTGTATAAATGAAAATACCTTCTCATATAACGTAATATGCAGTGTATCATTGAAAATACCTTATAATATAACGTAATATGCAGTGTATCATTGAAAATACCTTAGAATATATGGTAATTCTAGTCTATCAATGAAAATACCTTATAATATAACGTAATATGCAGTGTATCATTGAAAATACCTTATGATATAACGTAATTTGTAGTGTATCATTGAAAATACCTTATAATATATAGTAGTTTATCATTGAAAATACCTTATAATATAACGTAATATGCAGTGTATCATTGAAAATACCTTATAATATAACGTAATAAGCAGTGTATCATTGAAAATACCTTATAATATAACGTAATATGCAGTGTATCATTGAAAATACCTTCCCATATAACGTAATATGCAGTGTATCATTGAAAATACCTTATGATATAACGTAATTTGTAGTGTATCATTGAAAATACCTTATAATATAACGTAATATGCAGTGTATCATTGAAAATACCTTAGAATATATGGTAATTCTAGTCTATCAATGAAAATACCTTATAATATAACGTAATATGCAGTGTATCATTGAAAATACCTTATGATATAACGTAATTTGTAGTGTATCATTGAAAATACCTTATAATATATCGTTATTTGTAGTGTATCTTTGAAAATACCTTATAATATAACGTAATATGCAGTGTATCATTGAAAATACCTTATAATATAACGTAATATGCAGTGTATCATTGAAAATACCTTATAATATAACGTAATATGCAGTGTATCATTGAAAATACCTTCCCATATAACGTAATATGCAGTGTATCATTGAAAATACCTTATGATATAACGTAATTTGTAGTGTATCATTGAAAATACCTTATAATATATAGTAGTTTATCATTGAAAATACCTTATAATATAACGTAATATGCAGTGTATCATTGAAAATACCTTAGAATATATGGTAATTCTAGTCTATCAATGAAAATACCTTATAATATAACGTAATATGCAGTGTATCATTGAAAATACCTTATGATATAACGTAATTTGTAGTGTATCATTGAAAATACCTTATAATATATAGTAGTTTATCATTGAAAATACCTTATAATATAACGTAATATGCAGTGTATCATTGAAAATACCTTATAATATAACGTAATATGCAGTGTATCATTGAAAATACCTTATAATATAACGTAATATGCAGTGTATCATTGAAAATACCTTCCCATATAACGTAATATGCAGTGTATCATTGAAAATACCTTATGATATAACGTAATTTGTAGTGTATCATTGAAAATACCTTATAATATATAGTAGTTTATCATTGAAAATACCTTATAATATAACGTAATATGCAGTGTATCATTGAAAATACCTTAGAATATATGGTAATTCTAGTCTATCAATGAAAATACCTTATAATATAACGTAATATGCAGTGTATCATTGAAAATACCTTATAATATATCGTAATTTGTAGTGTATAAATGAAAATACCTTCTCATATAACGTAATATGCAGTGTATCATTGAAAATACCTTATAATATATCGTTATTTGTAGTGTATCTTTGAAAATACCTTATAATATAACCAAATATGCAGTGTATCATTGAAAATACCTTATAATATATCGTTATTTGTAGTGTATCTTTGAAAATCCCTTATAATATAACGTAATATGCAGTGTATCATTGAAAATACCTAATGATATAACGTAATTTGTAGTGTATCATTGAAAATACCTTATAATATATAGTAGTTTATCATTGAAAATACCTTATAATATAACGTAATATGCAGTGTATCATTGAAAATACCTTATGATATAACGTAATTTGTAGTGTATCATTGAAAATACCTTATAATATATAGTAGTTTATCATTGAAAATACCTTATAATATAACGTAATATGCTGTGTATCATTGAAAATACCTTATAATATAACGTAATATGCAGTGTATCATTGAAAATACCTTATAATATAACGTAATATGCAGTGTATCATTGAAAATACCTTATAATATAACGTAATATGCAGTGTATCATTGAAAATACCTTCTAATATAACGTAATATGCAGTGTATCATTGAAAATACCTTCCCATATAACGTAATATGCAGTGTATCATTGAAAATACCTTATATTATAAGGTATTTTGTAGTGTATCAATGAAAATACCTTCTCATATAACGTAATATGCAGTGTATCATTGAAAATACCTAATAATATATCGTTATTTGTAGTGTATCTTTGAAAATACCTTATAATATAACGTAATATGCAGTGTATCATTGAAAATACCTTAGAATATATGGTAATTCTAGTCTATCAATGAAAATACCTTATAATATAACGTAATATGCAGTGTATCATTGAAAATACCTTATAATACGTAGTAGTTTATCATTGAAAATACCTTATAATATAACGTAATATGCAGTGTATCATTGAAAATACCTTCTAATACATCGTAGTTTATCATTGAAAATACCTTATAATATAACGTAATATGCAGTGTATCATTGAAAATACCTTATAATATAACGTAATATACGGTGTATCATTGAAAATACCTTATAACATATCGTAATATGCAGTGTACCATTGAAAATACCTTATAATGTAACGTAATATGCAGTGTATCACTGAAAATACCTTATAATATATCGTAATATGCAGTGTATCATTGAAAATACCCTATAATATAACGTAATATGCAGTGTATCATTGAAAATACCTTATGATATAACGTAATTTGTAGTGTATCATTGAAATTACCTTATAATATATAGTAGTTTATCATTGAAAATACCTTATAATATAACGTAATATACAGTGTATCATTGAAAATACCTTATGATATAACGTAATTTGTAGTGTATCATTGAAAATACCTTATAATATATAGTAGTTTATCATTGAAAATACCTTATAATATAACGTAATATGCAGTGTATCATTGAAAATACCTTATAATATAACGTAATATGCAGTGTATCATTGAAAATACCTTATAATACGTAGTAGTTTATCATTGAAAATACCTTATAATATAACGTAATATGCAGTGTATCATTGAAAATACCTTCTAATACATCGTAGTTTATCATTGAAAATACCTTATAATATAACGTAATATGCAGTGTATCATTGAAAATAGCATATAATATAACGTAATATACGGTGTATCATTGAAAATACCTTATAACATATCGTAATATGCAGTGTACCATTGAAAATACCTTATAATGTAACGTAATATGCAGTGTATCACTGAAAATACCTTATAATATATCGTTATATGCAGTGTATCATTGAAAATACCCTATAATATAACGTAATATGCAGTGTATCATTGAAAATACCTTATAATATAACGTAATATGCAGTGTATCATTGAAAATACCTTATGATATAACGTAATTTGTAGTGTATCATTGAAAATACCTTATAATATATAGTAGTTTATCATTGAAAATACCTTATAATATAACGTAATATGCAGTGTATCATTGAAAATACCTTATAATATATAGTAGTTTATCATTGAAAATACCTTATAATATAACGTAATATGCAGTGTATCATTGAAAATACCTTAGAATATATGGTAATTCTAGTCTATCAATGAAAATACCTTATAATATAACGTAATATACGGTGTATCATTGAAAATACCTTATAACATATCGTAATATGCAGTGTACCATTGAAAATACCTTATAATGTAACGTAATATGCAGTGTATCACTGAAAATACCTTATAATATATCGTAATATGCAGTGTATCATTGAAAATACCCTATAATATAACGTAATATGCAGTGTATCATTGAAAATACCTTATGATATAACGTAATTTGTAGTGTATCATTGAAATTACCTTATAATATATAGTAGTTTATCATTGAAAATACCTTATAATATAACGTAATATACAGTGTATCATTGAAAATACCTTATGATATAACGTAATTTGTAGTGTATCATTGAAAATACCTTATAATATATAGTAGTTTATCATTGAAAATACCTTATAATATAACGTAATATGCAGTGTATCATTGAAAATACCTTATAATATAACGTAATATGCAGTGTATCATTGAAAATACCTTATAATACGTAGTAGTTTATCATTGAAAATACCTTATAATATAACGTAATATGCAGTGTATCATTGAAAATACCTTCTAATACATCGTAGTTTATCATTGAAAATACCTTATAATATAACGTAATATGCAGTGTATCATTGAAAATAGCATATAATATAACGTAATATACGGTGTATCATTGAAAATACCTTATAACATATCGTAATATGCAGTGTACCATTGAAAATACCTTATAATGTAAGGTAATATGCAGTGTATCACTGAAAATACCTTATAATATATCGTTATATGCAGTGTATCATTGAAAATACCCTATAATATAACGTAATATGCAGTGTATCATTGAAAATACCTTATAATATAACGTAATATGCAGTGTATCATTGAAAATACCTTATGATATAACGTAATTTGTAGTGTATCATTGAAAATACCTTATAATATATAGTAGTTTATCATTGAAAATACCTTATAATATAACGTAATATGCAGTGTATCATTGAAAATACCTTATAATATATAGTAGTTTATCATTGAAAATACCTTATAATATAACGTAATATGCAGTGTATCATTGAAAATACCTTAGAATATATGGTAATTCTAGTCTATCAATGAAAATACCTTATAATATAACGTAATATGCAGTGTATCATTGAAAATACCTTATAATATATCGTAATTTGTAGTGTATCAATGAAAATACCTTCTCATATAACGTAATATGCAGTGTATCATTGAAAATACCTTCTCATATATCGTAATATGCAGTGTATCATTGAAAATACCTTATAATATATCGTAATATGCAGTGTATCATTGAAAATACCTTAGAATATATGGTAATTCTAGTCTATCAATGAAAATACCTTATAATATAACGTAATATGCAGTGTATCATTGAAAATACCTTATAATACGTAGTAGTTTATCATTGAAAATACCTTATAATATAACGTAATATGCAGTGTATCATTGAAAATACTTTATAATATAACGTAATATGCAGTGTATCGTTGAAAATACCTTATAATATAACGTAATATGCCGTGTATAGTTGAAAATACCTTATAATATAACGTAATATGCAGTGTATCATTGAAAATACCTTCCCATATAACGTAATATGCAGTGTATCATTTAAAATACCTTATAATATATCGTAATTTGTAGTGTATCAATGAAAATACCTTCTCATATATCGTAATATGCAGTGTATCATTGAAAATACCTTATAATATAACGTAATATGCAGTGTATCATTGATAAATACCTTATAATATAACGTAATATGCAGTGTATCATTGAAAATACCTTCCCAAATAACGTAATATGCAGTGTATCATTGAAAATACCTTATAATATATCGTAATTTGTAGTGTATCAATGAAAATACCTTCTCATATAACGTAATATGCAGCGTATCATTGAAAATACCTTATAATATATCGTTATTTGTAGTGTATCTATGAAAATACCTTATAATATAACGTAATATGCAGTGTATCATTGAAAATACCTTATAATATATAGTAGTTTATCATTTAAAATACCTTATAATATAACGTAATATGCTGTGTATCATTGAAAATACCTTATTATATAACGTAATATGCAGTGTATCATTGAAAATACCTTATAATATATAGTAGTTTATCATTGAAAATACCTTATAGTATCACGTAATATGCAGTGCATCTTTGAAAATACCTTCCCATATAACGTAATATGCAGTGTATCATTGAAAATACCTTATAATATATCGTAA
Organism: Lasioglossum lativentre; assembly: GCA_916610255.1. Taxonomy (NCBI): domain Eukaryota; kingdom Metazoa; phylum Arthropoda; class Insecta; order Hymenoptera; family Halictidae; genus Lasioglossum; species Lasioglossum lativentre. Next base: position 40,977 of record CAKAJI010000263.1, on the reverse strand, counting down.
TTTGTAGTGTATCAATGAAAATACCTTATAATATAAAGTAATATGCAGTGTATCATTGAAAATACCTTATAATATATCGTAATATGCAGTGTATCATTGAAAATACCTTAGAATATATGGTAATTCTAGTCTATCAATGAAAATACCTTATAATATAACGTAATATGCAGTGTATCATTGAAAATACCTTAGAATATATGGTAATTCTAGTCTACCAATGAAAATACCTTATAATATAACGTAATATGCAGTGTATCATTGAAAATACCTTATAATATAACGTAATATGCAGTGTATCATTGATAAATACCTTATAATATAACGTAATATGCAGTGTATCATTGAAAATACCTTCCCAAATAACGTAATATGCAGTGTATCATTGAAAATACCTTATAATATATCGTAATTTGTAGTGTATCAATGAAAATACCTTCTCATATAACGTAATATGCAGCGTATCATTGAAAATACCTTATAATATATCGTTATTTGTAGTGTATCTTTGAAAATACCTTATAATATAACGAAATATGCAGTGTATCATTGAAAATACCTTATAATATATCGTTATTTGTAGTGTATCAATGAAAATACCTTATAATATAACGTAATATGCAGTGTATCATTGAAAATACCTTATAATATATAGTAGTTTATCATTGAAAATACCTTATAATATAACGTAATATGCTGTGTATCATTGAAAATACCTTATAATATGACGTAATATGCAGTGTATCATTGAAAATACCTTATAATAAATCGTAATATGCAGTGTATCATTGAGAATACCTTATAATAAAACGTAATATGCAGTGTATCATTGAAAATACCTTATAATATAACGTAATATGCAGCGTATCATTGAAAATAAATTATAATATAACGTAATATGCAGTGTATCATTGAAAATACCTTATAATATACCGTAATATGCAGTGTATCATTGAAAATACCTTATAATATATAGTAGTTTATCATTGAAAGTACCTTATAGTATCACGTAATATGCAGTGCATCTTTGAAAATACCTTCCCATATAACGTAATATGCAGTGTATCATTGAAAATACCTTATAATATATCGTAATATGCAGTGTATCATTGAAAATACCTTAGAATATATGGTAATTCTAGTCTATCAATGAAAATACCTTATAATATAACGTAATATGCAGTGTATCATTGAAAATACCTTATAATATATAGTAGTTTATCATTGAAAATACCTTATAGTATCACGTAATATGCAGTGCATCTTTGAAAATACCTTCCCATATAACGTAATATGCAGTGTATCATTGAAAATACCTTATAATATATCGTAATTTGTAGTGTATCAATGAAAATACCTTCTCATATATCGTAATATGCAGTGTATCATTGAAAATACCTTAGAATATATGGTAATTCTAGTCTATCAATGAAAATACCTTATAATATAACGTAATATGCAGTGTATCATTGAAAATACCTTATAATACGTAGTAGTTTATCATTGAAAATACCTTATAATATAACGTAATATGCAGTGTATCATTGAAAATACTTTATAATATAACGTAATATGCAGTGTATCGTTGAAAATACCTTATAATATAACGTAATATGCAGTGTATAATTGAAAATACCTTATAATATAACGTAATATGCAGTGTATCATTGAAAATACCTTATAATATAACGTAATATGCAGTGTATCATTGATAAATACCTTATAATATAACGTAATATGCAGTGTATCATTGAAAATACCTTCCCAAATAACGTAATATGCAGTGTATCATTGAAAATACCTTATAATATATCGTAATTTGTAGTGTATCAATGAAAATACCTTCTCATATAACGTAATATGCAGCGTATCATTGAAAATACCTTATAATATATCGTTATTTGTAGTGTATCTTTGAAAATACCTTATAATATAACGAAATATGCAGTGTATCATTGAAAATACCTTATAATATATCGTTATTTGTAGTGTATCTATGAAAATACCTTATAATATAACGTAATATGCAGTGTATCATTGAAAATACCTTATAATATATAGTAGTTTATCATTTAAAATACCTTATAATATAACGTAATATGCTGTGTATCATTGAAAATACCTTATTATATAACGTAATATGCAGTGTATCATTGAAAATACCTTATAATATATAGTAGTTTATCATTGAAAATACCTTATAGTATCACGTAATATGCAGTGCATCTTTGAAAATACCTTCCCATATAACGTAATATGCAGTGTATCATTGAAAATACCTTATAATATATAGTAGTTTATCATTGAAAATACCTTATAGTATCACGTAATATGCAGTGCATCTTTGAAAATACCTTCCCATATAACGTAATATGCAGTGTATCATTGAAAATACCTTATAATATAACGTAATTTGTAGTGTATCAATGAAAATACCTTCTCATATATCGTAATATGCAGTGTATCATTGAAAATACCTTATAATATATAGTAGTTTATCATTGAAAATACCTTATAGTATCACGTAATATGCAGTGCATCTTTGAAAATACCTTCCCATATAACGTAATATGCAGTGTATCATTGAAAATACCTTATAATATATCGTAATTTGTAGTGTATCAATGAAAATACCTTCTCATATATCGTAATATGCAGTGTATCATTGAAAATACCTTATAATATATCGTAATATGCAGTGTATCATTGAAAATACCTTAGAATATATGGTAATTCTAGTCTATCAATGAAAATACGTTATAATATAACGTAATATGCAGTGTATCATTGAAAATACCTTAGAATATATGGTAATTCTAGTCTACCAATGAAAATACCTTATAATATAACGTAATATGCAGTGTATCATTGAAAATACCTTATAATATAACGTAATATGCAGTGTATCATTGATAAATACCTTATAATATAACGTAATATGCAGTGTATCATTGAAAATACCTTCCCAAATAACGTAATATGCAGTGTATCATTGAAAATACCTTATAATATATCGTAATTTGTAGTGTATCAATGAAAATACCTTCTCATATAACGTAATATGCAGCGTATCATTGAAAATACCTTATAATATATCGTTATTTGTAGTGTATCTTTGAAAATACCTTATAATATAACGAAATATGCAGTGTATCATTGAAAATACCTTATAATATATCGTTATTTGTAGTGTATCTATGAAAATACCTTATAATATAACGTAATATGCAGTGTATCATTGAAAATACCTTATAATATATAGTAGTTTATCATTTAAAATACCTTATAATATAACGTAATATGCTGTGTATCATTGAAAATACCTTATAATATAACGTAATATGCAGTGTATCATTGAAAATACCTTATAATATAACGTAATATGCAGTGTATCATTGAAAATAAATTATAATATAACGTAATATGCAGTGTATCATTGAAAATACCTTATAATATACCGTAATATGCAGTGTATCATTGAAAATACCTTATAATATATAGTAGTTTATCATTGAAAATACCTTATAGTATCACGTAATATGCAGTGCATCTTTGAAAATACCTTCCCATATAACGTAATATGCAGTGTATCATTGAAAATACCTTATAATATATCGTAATTTGTAGTGTATCAATGAAAATACCTTCTCATATATCGTAATATGCAGTGTATCATTGAAAATACCTTATAATATATCGTTATTTGTAGTGTATCTTTGAAAATACCTTATAATATAACCAAATATGCAGTGTATCATTGAAAATACCTTATAATATATCGTTATTTGTAGTGTATCTTTGAAAATCCCTTATAATATAACGTAATATGCAGTGTATCATTGAAAATACCTAATGATATAACGTAATTTGTAGTGTATCATTGAAAATACCTTATAATATATAGTAGTTTATCATTGAAAATACCTTATAATATAACGTAATATGCAGTGTATCATTGAAAATACCTTATGATATAACGTAATTTGTAGTGTATCATTGAAAATACCTTATAATATATATTAGTTTATCATTGAAAATACCTTATAATATAACGTAATATGCTGTGTATCATTGAAAATACCTTATAATATAACGTAATATGCAGTGTATCATTGAAAATACCTTATAATATAACGTAATATGCAGTGTATCATTGAAAATACCTTATAATATAACGTAATATGCAGTGTATCATTGAAAATACCTTCTAATATAACGTAATATGCAGTGTATCATTGAAAATACCTTCCCATATAACGTAATATGCAGTGTATCATTGAAAATACCTTATAATATAACGTAATTTGTAGTGTATCAATGAAAATACCTTCTCATATAACGTAATATGCAGTGTATCATTGAAAATACCTAATAATATATCGTTATTTGTAGTGTATCTTTGAAAATACCTTATAATATAACGTAATATGCAGTGTATCATTGAAAATACCTTAGAATATATGGTAATTCTAGTCTATCAATGAAAATACCTTATAATATAACGTAATATGCAGTGTATCATTGAAAATACCTTATAATACGTAGTAGTTTATCATTGAAAATACCTTATAATATAACGTAATATGCAGTGTATCATTGAAAATACCTTCTAATACATCGTAGTTTATCATTGAAAATACCTTATAATATAACGTAATATGCAGTGTATCATTGAAAATACCTTATAATATAACGTAATATACGGTGTATCATTGAAAATACCTTATAACATATCGTAATATGCAGTGTACCATTGAAAATACCTTATAATATAACGTAATATGCAGTGTATCACTGAAAATACCTTATAATATATCGTAATATGCAGTCTATCATTGAAAATACCTCATAATATAACGTAATATGCAGTGTATCATTGAAAATACCTTATGATATAACGTAATTTGTAGTGTATCATTGAAATTACCTTATAATATATAGTAGTTTATCATTGAAAATACCTTATAATATAACGTAATATACAGTGTATCATTGAAAATACCTTATGATATAACGTAATTTGTAGTGTATCATTGAAAATACCTTATAATATATAGTAGTTTATCATTGAAAATACCTTATAATATAACGTAATATGCAGTGTATCATTGAAAATACCTTATAATATAACGTAATATGCAGTGTATCATTGAAAATACCTTATAATACGTAGTAGTTTATCATTGAAAATACCTTATAATATAACGTAATATGCAGTGTATCATTGAAAATACCTTCTAATACATCGTAGTTTATCATTGAAAATACCTTATAATATAACGTAATATGCAGTGTATCATTGAAAATATCATATAATATAACGTAATATACGGTGTATCATTGAAAATACCTTATAACATATCGTAATATGCAGTGTACCATTGAAAATACCTTATAATGTAACGTAATATGCAGTGTATCACTGAAAATACCTTATAATATATCGTTATATGCAGTGTATCATTGAAAATACCCTATAATATAACGTAATATGCAGTGTATCATTGAAAATACCTTATAATATAACGTAATATGCAGTGTATCATTGAAAATACCTTATGATATAACGTAATTTGTAGTGTATCATTGAAAATACCTTATAATATATAGTAGTTTATCATTGAAAATACCTTATAATATAACGTAATATGCAGTGTATCATTGAAAATACCTTATAATATATAGTAGTTTATCATTGAAAATACCTTATAATATAACGTAATATGCAGTGTATCATTGAAAATACCTTAGAATATATGGTAATTCTAGTCTATCAATGAAAATACCTTATAATATAACGTAATATGCAGTGTATCATTGAAAATACCTTATAATATATCGTAATTTGTAGTGTATCAATGAAAATACCTTCTCATATAACGTAATATGCAGTGTATCATTGAAAATACCTTCTCATATATCGTAATATGCAGTGTATCATTGAAAATACCTTATAATATATCGTAATATGCAGTGTATCATTGAAAATACCTTAGAATATATGGTAATTCTAGTCTATCAATGAAAATACCTTATAATATAACGTAATATGCAGTGTATCATTGAAAATACCTTATAATACGTAGTAGTTTATCATTGAAAATACCTTATAATATAACGTAATATGCAGTGTATCATTGAAAATACTTTATAATATAACGTAATATGCAGTGTATCGTTGAAAATACCTTATAATATAACGTAATATGCAGTGTATAGTTGAAAATACCTTATAATATAACGTAATATGCAGTGTATCATTGAAAATACCTTCCCATATAACGTAATATGCAGTGTATCATTTAAAATACCTTATAATATATCGTAATTTGTAGTGTATCAATGAAAATACCTTCTCATATATCGTAATATGCAGTGTATCATTGAAAATACCTTATAATATAACGTAATATGCAGTGTATCATTGATAAATACCTTATAATATAACGTAATATGCAGTGTATCATTGAAAATACCTTCCCAAATAACGTAATATGCAGTGTATCATTGAAAATACCTTATAATATATCGTAATTTGTAGTGTATCAATGAAAATACCTTCTCATATAACGTAATATGCAGCGTATCATTGAAAATACCTTATAATATATCGTTATTTGTAGTGTATCTTTGAAAATACCTTATAATATAACGTAATATGCAGTGTATCATTGAAAATACCTTATAATATATAGTAGTTTATCATTTAAAATACCTTATAATATAACGTAATATGCTGTGTATCATTGAAAATACCTTATTATATAACGTAATATGCAGTGTATCATTGAAAATACCTTATAATATATAGTAGTTTATCATTGAAAATACCTTATAGTATCACGTAATATGCAGTGCATCTTTGAAAATACCTTCCCATATAACGTAATATGCAGTGTATCATTGAAAATACCTTATAATATATCGTAATTTGTAGTGTATCAATGAAAATACCTTCTCATATAACGTAATATGCAGTGTATCATTGAAAATACCTTATAATATATCGTAATATGCAGTGTATCATTGAAAATACCTTAGAATATATGGTAATTCTAGTCTATCAATGAAAATACCTTATAATATAACGTAATATGCAGTGTATCATTGAAAATACCTTAGAATATATGGTAATTCTAGTCTACCAATGAAAATACCTTATAATATAACGTAATATGCAGTGTATCATTGAAAATACCTTATAATATAACGTAATATGCAGTGTATCATTGAAAATACCTTATAACATAACGTAATATGCAGTGTATCATTGAAAGCACCTTATAAAATAACGTAATATGCAGTGTATCATTGAAAATACCTTATAATATATCGTAATTTGTAGTGTATCAATGAAAATACCTTCTCATATAACGTAATATGCAGCGTATCATTGAAAATACCTTATAATATATCGTTATTTGTAGTGTATCTTTGAAAATACCTTATAATATAACGAAATATGCAGTGTATCATTGAAAATACCTTATAATATATCGTTATTTGTAGTGTATCTATGAAAATACCTTATAATATAACGTAATATGCAGTGTATCATTGAAAATACCTTATAATATATAGTAGTTTATCATTTAAAATACCTTATAATATAACGTAATATGCTGTGTATCATTGAAAATACCTTATAATATGACGTAATATGCAGTGTATCATTGAAAATACCTTATAATAAATCGTAATATGCAGTGTATCATTGAGAATACCTTATAATAAAACGTAATATGCAGTGTATCATTGAAAATACCTTATAATATAACGTAATATGCAGCGTATCATTGAAAATAAATTATAATATAACGTAATATGCAGTGTATCATTGAAAATACCTTATAATATACCGTAATATGCAGTGTATCATTGAAAATACCTTATAATATATAGTAGTTTATCATTGAAAGTACCTTATAGTATCACGTAATATGCAGTGCATCTTTGAAAATACCTTCCCATATAACGTAATATGCAGTGTATCATTGAAAATACCTTATAATATATCGTAATATGCAGTGTATCATTGAAAATACCTTAGAATATATGGTAATTCTAGTCTATCAATGAAAATACCTTATAATATAACGTAATATGCAGTGTATCATTGAAAATACCTTATAATATATAGTAGTTTATCATTGAAAATACCTTATAGTATCACGTAATATGCAGTGCATCTTTGAAAATACCTTCCCATATAACGTAATATGCAGTGTATCATTGAAAATACCTTATAATATATCGTAATTTGTAGTGTATCAATGAAAATACCTTCTCATATATCGTAATATGCAGTGTATCATTGAAAATACCTTAGAATATATGGTAATTCTAGTCTATCAATGAAAATACCTTATAATATAACGTAATATGCAGTGTATCATTGAAAATACCTTATAATACGTAGTAGTTTATCATTGAAAATACCTTATAATATAACGTAATATGCAGTGTATCATTGAAAATACTTTATAATATAACGTAATATGCAGTGTATCATTGAAAATACCTTATAATATAACGTAATATGCAGTGTATCATTGATAAATACCTTATAATATAACGTAATATGCAGTGTATCATTGAAAATACCTTCCCAAATAACGTAATATGCAGTGTATCATTGAAAATACCTTATAATATATCGTAATTTGTAGTGTATCAATGAAAATACCTTCTCATATAACGTAATATGCAGCGTATCATTGAAAATACCTTATAATATATCGTTATTTGTAGTGTATCTTTGAAAATACCTTATAATATAACGAAATATGCAGTGTATCATTGAAAATACCTTATAATATATCGTTATTTGTAGTGTATCTATGAAAATACCTTATAATATAACGTAATATGCAGTGTATCATTGAAAATACCTTATAATATATAGTAGTTTATCATTTAAAATACCTTATAATATAACGTAATATGCAGTGTATCATTGAAAATACCTTATTATATAACGTAATATGCAGTGTATCATTGAAAATACCTTATAATATATAGTAGTTTATCATTGAAAATACCTTATAGTATCACGTAATATGCAGTGCATCTTTGAAAATACCTTCCCATATAACGTAATATGCAGTGTATCATTGAAAATACCTTATAATATATAGTAGTTTATCATTGAAAATACCTTATAGTATCACGTAATATGCAGTGCATCTTTGAAAATACCTTCCCATATAACGTAATATGCAGTGTATCATTGAAAATACCTTATAATATATCGTAATTTGTAGTGTATCAATGAAAATACCTTCTCATATATCGTAATATGCAGTGTATCATTGAAAATACCTTATAATATATAGTAGTTTATCATTGAAAATACCTTATAGTATCACGTAATATGCAGTGCATCTTTGAAAATACCTTCCCATATAACGTAATATGCAGTGTATCATTGAAAATACCTTATAATATATCGTAATTTGTAGTGTATCAATGAAAATACCTTCTCATATAACGTAATATGCAGTGTATCATTGAAAATACCTTATAATATATCGTAATATGCAGTGTATCATTGAAAATACCTTAGAATATATGGTAATTCTAGTCTATCAATGAAAATACGTTATAATATAACGTAATATGCAGTGTATCATTGAAAATACCTTAGAATATATGGTAATTCTAGTCTATCAATGAAAATACCTTATAATATAACGTAATATGCAGTGTATCATTGAAAATACCTTATAATATAACGTAATATGCAGTGTATCATTGATAAATACCTTATAATATAACGTAATATGCAGTGTATCATTGAAAATACCTTCCCAAATAACGTAATATGCAGTGTATCATTGAAAATACCTTATAATATATCGTAATTTGTAGTGTATCAATGAAAATACCTTCTCATATAACGTAATATGCAGCGTATCATTGAAAATACCTTATAATATATCGTTATTTGTAGTGTATCTTTGAAAATACCTTATAATATAACGAAATATGCAGTGTATCATTGAAAATACCTTATAATATATCGTTATTTGTAGTGTATCTATGAAAATACCTTATAATATAACGTAATATGCAGTGTATCATTGAAAATACCTTATAATATATAGTAGTTTATCATTTAAAATACCTTATAATATAACGTAATATGCTGTGTATCATTGAAAATACCTTATAATATAACGTAATATGCAGTGTATCATTGAAAATACCTTATAATATAACGTAATATGCAGCGTATCATTGAAAATAAATTATAATATAACGTAATATGCAGTGTATCATTGAAAATACCTTATAATATACCGTAATATGCAGTGTATCATTGAAAATACCTTATAATATATAGTAGTTTATCATTGAAAATACCTTATAGTATCACGTAATATGCAGTGCATCTTTGAAAATACCTTCCCATATAACGTAATATGCAGTGTATCATTGAAAATACCTTATAATATATCGTAATTTGTAGTGTATCAATGAAAATACCTTCTCATATATCGTAATATGCAGTGTATCATTGAAAATACCTTATAATATATCGTAATATGCAGTGTATCATTGAAAATACCTTAGAATATATGGTAATTCTAGTCTATCAATGAAAATACCTTATAATATAACGTAATATGCAGTGTATCATTGAAAATACCTTATAATACGTAGTAGTTTATCATTGAAAATACCTTATAATATAACGTAATATGCAGTGTATCATTGAAAATACTTTATAATATAACGTAATATGCAGTGTATCGTTGAAAATACCTTATAATAGAACGTAATATGCAGTGTATAATTGAAAATACCTTATAATATAACGTAATATGCAGTGTATCATTGAAAATACCTTCCCATATAACGTAATATGCAGTGTATCATTTAAAATACCTTATAATATATCGTAATTTGTAGTGTATCAATGAAAATACCTTCTCATATATCGTAATATGCAGTGTATCATTGAAAATACCTTATAATATATCGTAATATGCAGTGTATCATTGAAAATACCTTAGAATATATGGTAATTCTAGTCTATCAATGAAAATACCTTATAATATAACGTAATATGCAGTGTATCATTGAAAATACCTTATAATACGTAGTAGTTTATCATTGAAAATACCTTATAATATAACGTAATATGCAGTGTATCATTGAAAATACTTTATAATATAACGTAATATGCAGTGTATCGTTGAAAATACCTTATAATATAACGTAATATGCAGTGTATCATTGAAAATACCTTAGAATATATGGTAATTCTAGTCTACCAATGAAAATACCTTCCCATATAACGTAATATGCAGTGTATCATTTAAAATACCTTATAATATATCGTAATTTGTAGTGTATCAATGAAAATACCTTCTCATATAACGTAATATGCAGCGTATCATTGAAAATACCTTATAATATATCGTTATTTGTAGTGTATCAATGAAAATACCTTCTCATATAACGTAATATGCAGTGTATCATTGAAAATACCTTATAATATAACGTAATATGCAGTGTATCATTGAAAATACCTTAGAATATATGGTAATTCTAGTCTACCAATGAAAATACCTTATAATATAACGTAATATGCAGTGTATCATTGAAAATACCTTATAATATAACGTAATATGCAGTGAATCATTGAAAATACCATATAATATAACGTAACATGCAGTGTATCATTGAAAATACATTATAATATAACGTAATATGCAGTGTATCATTGAAAATACCTTATAATATAACGTAATATGCAGTGTATCATTGAAAATACATTATAATATAACGTAATATGCAGTGTATCATTGAAAATACCTTATAATATAACGTAATATGCAGTGTATCATTGAAAATACCTTATAATATATCGTAATTTGAAGTGTATCAATGAAAATACCTTCTCATATAACGTAATATGCAGTGTATCATTGAAAATACCTTATAATATATCGTTATTTGTAGTGTATCTTTGAAAATACCTTATAATATAACGAAATATGCAGTGTATCATTGAAAATACCTTATAATATATCGTTATTTGTAGTGTATCTTTGAAAATACCTTATAATATAACGAAATATGCAGTGTATCATTGAAAATACCTTATAATATATCGTTATTTGTAGTGTATCTTTGAAAACACCTTATAATATAACGTAATATGCAGTGTATCATTGAAAATACCTTATAATATAACGTAATATGCAGTGTATCATTGAAAATACCTTAGAATATATGGTAATTCTAGTCTATCAATGAAAATACCTTATAATATAACGCAATATGCAGTGTATCATTGAAAATACCTTATAATACGTAGTAGTTTATCATTGAAAATACCTTATAATATAACGTAATATGCAGTGTATCATTGAAAATACCTTATAATACGTAGTAGTTTATCATTGAAAATACCTTATAATATATAGTAGTTTATCATTGAAAATACCTTATAATATAACGTAATATGCTGTGTATCATTGAAAATACCTTATAATATAACGTAATATGCAGTGTATCATTGAAAATACCTTATAATATATCGTTATTTGTAGTGTATCTTTGAAAATACCTTATAATATAACGTAATATGCAGTGTATCATTGAAAATAACTTATGATATAACGTAATTTGTAGTGTATCATTGAAAATACCTTAGAATATATGGTAATTCTAGTCTATCAATGAAAATACCTTATAATATAACGCAATATGCAGTGTATCATTGAAAATACCTTATAATACGTAGTAGTTTATCATTGAAAATACCTTATAATATAACGTAATATGCAGTGTATCATTGAAAATACCTTAGAATATATGGTAATTCTAGTCTATCAATGAAAATACCTTATAATATAACGCAATATGCAGTGTATCATTGAAAATACCTTATAATACGTAGTAGTTTATCATTGAAAATACCTTATAATATAACGTAATATGCAGTGTATCATTGAAAATACCTTATAATACGTAGTAGTTTATCATTGAAAATACCTTATAATATATAGTAGTTTATCATTGAAAATACCTTATAATATAACGTAATATGCTGTGTATCATTGAAAATACCTTATAATATAACGTAATATGCAGTGTATCATTGAAAATACCTTATAATATATCGTTATTTGTAGTGTATCTTTGAAAATACCTTATAATATAACGTAATATGCAGTGTATCATTGAAAATAACTTATGATATAACGTAATTTGTAGTGTATCATTGAAAATACCTTATAATATATAGTAGTTTAACATTGAAAATTCCTTATAATATATAGTAGTTTATCATTGAAAATTCCTTATAATATAACGTAATTTGCAGTGTATCATTGAGAATACCTTATAATATAACGTAATATGCAGTGTATCATTGAAAATACCTTAGAATATATGGTAATTCTAGTCTATCAATGAAAATACCTTATAATATAACGTAATATGCAGTGTATCATTGAAAATACCTTATAATACGTAGTAGTTTATCATTGAAAATACCTTATAATATAACGTAATATGCAGTGTATCATTGAAAATACGTTATAATATAACGTAATATGCAGCGTATCATTGAAAATACCTTATAATATACCGTAATATGCAGTGTATCATTGAAAATACCATATAATATAACGTAACATGCAGTGTATCATTGAAAATACATTATAATATAACGTAATATGCAGTGTATCATTGAAAATACCTTATAATATAACGTAATATGCAGTTTATCATTGAAAATACCTTATAATATAACGTAATATGCAGTGTATCATTGAAAATACCTTATAATATAACGTAATATGCAGTGTATCATTGAAAATACCTTATAATACGTAGTAGTTTATCATTGAAAATACCTTATAATATATAGTAGTTTATCATTGAAAATACCTTATAATATATAGTAGTTTATCATTGAAAATACCTTATAATATATCGTAATTTGTAGTGTATCAATGAAAATACCTTCTCATATAACGTAATATGCAGAGTATCATTGAAAATACCTTATAATATATCGTTATTTGTAGTGTATCTTTGAAAATACCTTATAATATAACGTAATATGCAGTGTATCATTGAGAATACCTTATAATATAACGTAATATGCAGTGTATCATTGAAAATACCTTATAATATAACGTAATATGCAGTGTATCATTGAAAATACCTTATAATATATGGTAATTCAAGTCTATCAATGAAAATACCTTATAATATAACGCAATATGCAGTGTATCATTGAAAATACCTTATAATACGTAGTAGTTTATCATTGAAAATACCTTATAATATAACGTAATATGCAGTGTATCATTGAAAATACCTTATAATATATAGTAGTTTAACATTGAAAATTCCTTATAATATATAGTAGTTTATCATTGAAAATTCCTTATAATATAACGTAATTTGCAGTGTATCATTGAGAATACCTTATAATATAACGTAATATGCAGTGTATCATTGAAAATACCTTAGAATATATGGTAATTCTAGTCTATCAATGAAAATACCTTATAATATAACGCAATATGCAGTGTATCATTGAAAATACCTTATAATACGTAGTAGTTTATCATTGAAAATACCTTATAATATAACGTAATATGCAGTGTATCATTGAAAATACGTTATAATATAACGTAATATGCAGTGTATCATTGAAAATACCTTATAATATACCGTAATATGCAGTGTATCATTGAAAATACCATATAATATAACGTAACATGCAGTGTATCATTGAAAATACATTATAATATAACGTAATATGCAGTGTATCATTGAAAATACCTTATAATATAACGTAATATGCAGTGTATCATTGAAAATACCTTATAATATAACGTAATATGCAGTGTATCATTGAAAATACCTTATAATATAACGTAATATGCAGTGTATCATTGAAAATACCTTATAATACGTAGTAGTTTATCATTGAAAATACCTTATAATATATAGTAGTTTATCATTGAAAATACCTTATAATATATCGTAATTTGTAGTGTATCAATGAAAATACCTTCTCATATAACGTAATATGCAGCGTATCATTGAAAATACCTTATAATATATCGTTATTTGTAGTGTATCTTTGAAAATACCTTATAATATAACGTAATATGCAGTGTATCATTGAGAATACCTTATAATATAACGTAATATGCAGTGTATCATTGAAAATACCTTATAATATAACGTAATATGCAGTGTATCATTGAAAATACCTTATAATATATGGTAATTCAAGTCTATCAATGAAAATACCTTATAATATAACGCAATATGCAGTGTATCATTGAAAATACCTTATAATACGTAGTAGTTTATCATTGAAAATACCTTATAATATAACGTAATATGCAGTGTATCATTGAAAATACCTTATAATATATAGTAGTTTAACATTGAAAATTCCTTATAATATATAGTAGTTTATCATTGAAAATTCCTTATAATATAACGTAATTTGCAGTGTATCATTGAGAATACCTTATAATATAACGTAATATGCAGTGTATCATTGAAAATACCTTAGAATATATGGTAATTCTAGTCTATCAATGAAAATACCTTATAATATAACGCAATATGCAGTGTATCATTGAAAATACCTTATAATACGTAGTAGTTTATCATTGAAAATACCTTATAATATAACGTAATATGCAGTGTATCATTGAAAATACGTTATAATATAACGTAATATGCAGTGTATCATTGAAAATACCTTATAATATAACGTAATATGCAGTGTATCATTGAAAATACCATATAATATAACGTAACATGCAGTGTATCATTGAAAATACATTATAATATAACGTAATATGCAGTGTATCATTGAAAATACCTTATAATATAACGTAATATGCAGTGTATCATTGAAAATACCTTATAATATAACGTAATATGCAGTGTATCATTGAAAATACCTTATAATATAACGTAATATGCAGTGTATCATTGAAAATACCTTATAATACGTAGTAGTTTATCATTGAAAATACCTTATAATATATAGTAGTTTATCATTGAAAATACCTTATAATATATCGTAATTTGTAGTGTATCAATGAAAATACCTTCTCATATAACGTAATATGCAGCGTATCATTGAAAATACCTTATAATATATCGTTATTTGTAGTGTATCTTTGAAAATACCTTATAATATAACGTAAAATGCAGTGTATCATTGATAAATACCTTATAATATAACGTAATATGCAGTGTATCATTGAAAATACCTTCCCATATAACGTAATATGCAGTGTATCATTGAAAATACCTTATAATATATCGTAATTTGTAGTGTATCAATGAAAATACCTTCTCATATAACGTAATATGCAGTGTATCATTGAAAATACCTTATAATATATCGTTATTTGTAGTGTAACTTGGAAAATACCTTATAATATAACGTAATATGCAGTGTATCATTGAAAATACCTTAGAATATATGGTAATTCTAGTCTATCAATGAAAATACCTTATAATATAACGTAATATGCAGTGTATCATTGAAAATACCTTATAATACGTAGTAGTTTATCATTGAAAATACCTTATAATATATAGTAGTTTATCATTGAAAATACCTTATAATATATCGTAATTTGTAGTGTATCAATGAAAATACCTTCTCATATAACGTAATATGCAGCGTATCATTGAAAATACCTTATAATATATCGTTATTTGTAGTGTATCTTTGAAAATACCTTATAATATAACGTAATATGCAGTGTATCATTGAGAATACCTTATAATATAACGTAATATGCAGTGTATCATTGAAAATACCTTATAATATAACGTAATGTGCAGTGTATCATTGAAAATACCTTATAATATAACGTAATATGCAGTGTATCATTGAAAATACCTTAGAATATATGGTAATTCTAGTCTATCAATGAAAATACCTTATAATATAACGTAATATGCAGTGTATCATTGAAAATACCTTATAATACGTAGTAGTTTATCATTGAAAATACCTTATAATATATAGTAGTTTATCATTGAAAATACCTTATAATATATCGTAATTTGTAGTGTATCAATGAAAATACCTTCTCATATAACGTAATATGCAGCGTATCATTGAAAATACCTTATAATATATCGTTATTTGTAGTGTATCTTTGAAAATACCTTATAATATAACGTAATATGCAGTGTATCATTGAGAATACCTTATAATATAACGTAATATGCAGTGTATCATTGAAAATACCTTAGAATATATGGTAATTCTAGTCTATCAATGAAAATACCTTATAATATAACGCAATATGCAGTGTATCATTGAAAATACCTTATAATACGTAGTAGTTTATCATTGAAAATACCTTATAATATAACGTAATATGCAGTGTATCATTGAAAATACGTTATAATATAACGTAATATGCAGCGTATCATTGAAAATACCTTATAATATACCGTAATATGCAGTGTATCATTGAAAATACCATATAATATAACGTAACATGCAGTGTATCATTGAAAATACATTATAATATAACGTAATATGCAGTGTATCATTGAAAATACCTTATAATATAACGTAATATGCAGTGTATCATTGAAAATACCTTATAATATAACGTAATATGCAGTGTATCGTTGAAAATACCTTATAATATAACGTAATATGCAGTGTATCATTGAAAATACCTTATAATACGTAGTAGTTTATCATTGAAAATACCTTACAATATATAGTAGATTATCATTGAAAATACCTTATAATATATCGTAATTTGTAGTGTATCAATGAAAATACCTTCTCATATAACGTAATATGCAGCGTATCATTGAAAATACCTTATAATATATCGTTATTTGTAGTGTATCTTTGAAAATACCTTATAATATAACGTAAAATGCAGTGTATCATTGATAAATACCTTATAATATAACGTAATATGCAGTGTATCATTGAAAATACCTTCCCATATAACGTAATATGCAGTGTATCATTGAAAATACCTTATAATATATCGTAATTTGTAGTGTATCAATGAAAATACCTTCTCATATAACGTAATATGCAGCGTATCATTGAAAATACCTTATAATATATCGTTATTTGTAGTGTAACTTGGAAAATACCTTATAATATAACGTAATATGCAGTGTATCATTGAAAATACCTTAGAATATATGGTAATTCTAGTCTATCAATGAAAATACCTTATAATATAACGTAATATGCAGTGTATCATTGAAAATACCTTATAATACGTAGTAGTTTATCATTGAAAATACCTTATAATATATAGTAGTTTATCATTGAAAATACCTTATAATATATCGTAATTTGTAGTGTATCAATGAAAATACCTTCTCATATAACGTAATATGCAGCGTATCATTGAAAATACCTTATAATATATCGTTATTTGTAGTGTATCTTTGAAAATACCTTATAATATAACGTAATATGCAGTGTATCATTGAGAATACCTTATAATATAACGTAATATGCAGTGTATCATTGAAAATACCTTATAATATAACGTAATGTGCAGTGTATCATTGAAAATACCTTATAATATAACGTAATATGCAGTGTATCATTGAAAATACCTTAGAATATATGGTAATTCTAGTCTATCAATGAAAATACCTTATAATATAACGTAATATGCAGTGTATCATTGAAAATACCTTATAATACGTAGTAGTTTATCATTGAAAATACCTTATAATATATAGTAGTTTATCATTGAAAATACCTTATAATATATCGTAATTTGTAGTGTATCAATGAAAATACCTTCTCATATAACGTAATATGCAGCGTATCATTGAAAATACCTTATAATATATCGTTATTTGTAGTGTATCTTTGAAAATACCTTATAATATAACGTAATATGCAGTGTATCATTGAGAATACCTTATAATATAACGTAATATGCAGTGTATCATTGAAAATACCTTATAATATAACGTAATATGCAGTGTATCATTGAAAATACGTTATAATATAACGTAATATGCTGTGAATCATTGAAAATACCTTATAATATAACGTAATATGCAGTGTATCATTGAAAATACCTTATAATATATCATTATTTGTAGTGTATCTTTGAAAATACCTTATAATATAACGTAATATGCAGTGTATCATTGAAAATACCTTATAATATATAGTAGTTTATCATTTAAAATACCTTATAATATAACTTAATATGCAGTGTATCATTGAAAATACCTTAGAATATATGGTAATTCTAGTCTACCAATGAAAATACCTTATAATATAACGTAATATGCAGTGTATCATTGAAAATACCTTATAATATAACGTAATATGCAGTGAATCATTGAAAATACCTTATAGTATAACGTAATATGCAGTGCATCTTTGAAAATACCTTCCCATATAACGTAATATGCAGTGTATCATTGAAAATACTTTATAATATATCGTAATTTGTAGTGTATCAATGAAAATACCTTCTCATATATCGTAATATGCAGTGTATCATTGAAAATACCTTATAATATAACGTAATATGCAGTGAATCATTGAAAATACCTTAGAATATATGGTAATTCTAGTCTATCAATGAAAATACCTTATGATATAACGTAATATGCAGTGTATCATTGAAAATACCTTATAATATATAGTAGTTTATCATTGAAAATACCTTATAATATATAGTAGTTTATCATTGAAAATACCTTATAGTATAACGTAATATGCAGCGCATCTTTGAAAATACCTTCCCATATAACGTAATATGCAGTGTATCATTGAAAATACCTTATAATATATCGTAATTTGTAGTGTATCAATGAAAATACCTTCTCATATATCGTAATATGCAGTGTATCATTGAAAATACCTTATAATATATAGTAGTTTATCATTGAAAATACCTTATAATATAACGTAATATGCAGTGTATCATTGAAAATACCTTAGAATATATGGTAATTCTAGTCTACCAATGAAAATACCTTATAATATAACGTAATATGCAGTGTATCATTGAAAATACCTTATAATATAACGTAATATGCAGTGTATCATTGAAAATACCTTAGAATATATGGTAATTCTAGTCTACCAATGAAAATACCTTATAATATAACGTAATATGCAGTGTATCATTGAAAATACCTTATAATACGTAGTAGTTTATCATTGAAAATACCTTACAATATATAGTAGATTATCATTGAAAATACCTTATAATATATAGTAGTTTATCATTGAAAATACCTTATAATATAACGTAATATGCTGTGTATCATTGAATATACCTTATAATATAACGTAATATGCAGTGTATCATTGAGAATACCTTATAATATATCGTAATTTGTAGTGTATCAATGAAAATACCTTCTCATATAACGTAATATGCTGTGTATCATTGAAAATACCTTAGAATATATGGTAATTCTAGTCTACCAATGAAAATACCATATAATATAACGTAATATGCAGTGTATCATTGAAAATACCTCATAATATAACGTAATATGCAGTGTATCATTGAAAATACCTTATAATATAACGTAATATGCAGTTTATCATTGAAAATACCTTCCCATATAACGTAATATGCAGTGTATCATTGAAAATACCTTATAATATATCGTTATTTGTAGTGTATCTTTGAAAATACCTTATAATATAACGAAATATGCAGTGTATCATTGAAAATACCTTATAATAGATCGTTATTTGTAGTGTATCTTTGAAAATACCTTATAATATAACGTAATATGCAGTGTATCATTGAAAATACCTTATAATACATAGTAGTTTATCATTGAAAATACCTTATAGTATAACGTAATATGCAGTGCATCTTTGAAAATACCTTCCCATATAACGTAATATGCAGTGTATCATTGAAAATACCTTATAATATATCGTAATTTGTAGTGTATCAATGAAAATACCTTCTCATATATCGTAATATGCAGTGTATCATTGAAAATACCTTATAATATATCGTAATATGCAGTGTATCATTGAAAATACCTTATAATATATAGTAGTTTATCATTGAAAATACCTTATATAATAACTTAATATGCAGTGTATCATTGAAAATACCTTATAAAATATAGTAGTTTATCATTGAAAATACCTTATAATATAACGTAATATGCAGTGTATCATTGAAAATACCTTAGAATATATGGTAATTCTAGTCTACCAATGAAAATACCTTATAATATAACGTAATATGCAGTGTATCATTGAAAATACCTTATAATATAACGTAATATGCAGTGAATCATTGAAAATACCTTAGAATATATGGTAATTCTAGTCTATCAATGAAAATACCTTATGATATAACGTAATATGCAGTGTATCATTGAAAATACCTTATAATATATAGTAGTTTATCATTGAAAATACCTTATAGTATAACGTAATATGCAGCGCATCTTTGAAAATACCTTCCCATATAACGTAATATGCAGTGTATCATTGAAAATACCTTATAATATATCGTAATTTGTAGTGTATCAATGAAAATACCTTCTCATATATCGTAATATGCAGTGTATCATTGAAAATACCTTATAATATATAGTAGTTTATCATTGAAAATACCTTATAATATAACGTAATATGCAGTGTATCATTGAAAATACCTTAGAATATATGGTAATTCTAGTCTACCAATGAAAATACCTTATAATATAACGTAATATGCAGTGTATCATTGAAAATACCTTATAATATAACGTAATATGCAGTGTATCATTGAAAATACCTTAGAATATATGGTAATTCTAGTCTACCAATGAAAATACCTTATAATATAACGTAATATGCAGTGTATCATTGAAAATACCTTATAATACGTAGTAGTTTATCATTGAAAATACTTTACAATATATAGTAGATTATCATTGAAAATACCTTATAATATATAGTAGTTTGACATTGAAAATACCTTATAATATAACGTAATATGCTGTGTATCATTGTATATACCTTGTAATATAACGTAATATGCAGTGTATCATTGAGAATACCTTATAATATATCGTAATTTGTAGTGTATCATTGAAAATACCTTATAATATAACGTAATATGCAGCGTATCAATGAAAATAAATTATAATATAACGTAATATGCAGTGTATCATTGAAAATACCTCATAATATAACGTAATATGCAGTGTATCATTGAAAATACCTTATAATATAACGTAATATGCAGTTTATCATTGAAAATACCTTCCCATATAACGTAATATGCAGTGTATCATTGAAAATACCTTATCATATATCGTTATTTGTAGTGTATCTTTGAAAATACCTTATAATATAACGAAATATGCAGTGTATCATTGAAAATACCTTATAATAGATCGTTATTTGTAGTGTATCTTTGAAAATACCTTATAATA
The DNA here is from genome assembly GCA_916610255.1 of Lasioglossum lativentre. Taxonomy (NCBI): domain Eukaryota; kingdom Metazoa; phylum Arthropoda; class Insecta; order Hymenoptera; family Halictidae; genus Lasioglossum; species Lasioglossum lativentre. The sequence continues at coordinate 18,537 of CAKAJI010000263.1, read as the reverse complement.
TAACGTAATATGCAGTGTATCATTGAAAATACCTTATAATATATAGTAGTTTATCATTGAAAATACCTTATAGTATAACGTAATATGCAGTGCATCTTTGAAAATACCTTCCCATATAACGTAATATGCAGTGTATCATTGAAAATACCTTATAATATATCGTAATTTGTAGTGTATCAATGAAAATACCTTCTCATATATCGTAATATGCAGTGTATCATTGAAAATACCTTATAATATATCGTAATATGCAGTGTATCATTGAAAATACCTTATAATATATAGTAGTTTATCATTGAAAATACCTTATAATATAACGTAATATGCAGTGTATCATTGAAAATACCTTATAAAATATAGTAGTTTATCATTGAAAATACCTTATAATATAACGTAATATGCAGTGTATCATTGAAAATACCTTAGAATATATGGTAATTCTAGTCTACCAATGAAAATACCTTATAATATAACGTAATATGCAGTGTATCATTGAAAATACCTTATAATATAACGTAATATGCAGTGAATCATTGAAAATACCTTAGAATATATGGTAATTCTAGTCTATCAATGAAAATACCTTATGATATAACGTAATATGCAGTGTATCATTGAAAATACCTTATAATATAACGTAATATGCAGTTTATCATTGAAAATACCTTCCCATATAACGTAATATGCAGTGTATCATTGAAAATACCTTATCATATATCGTTATTTGTAGTGTATCTTTGAAAATACCTTATAATATAACGAAATATGCAGTGTATCATTGAAAATACCTTATAATAGATCGTTATTTGTAGTGTATCTTTGAAAATACCTTATAATATAACGTAATATGCAGTGTATCATTGAAAATACCTTATAATATATAGTAGTTTATCATTGAAAATACCTTATAGTATAACGTAATATGCAGTGCATCTTTGAAAATACCTTCCCATATAACGTAATATGCAGTGTATCATTGAAAATACCTTATAATATATCGTAATTTGTAGTGTATCAATGAAAATACCTTCTCATATATCGTAATATGCAGTGTATCATTGAAAATACCTTATAATATATCGTAATATGCAGTGTATCATTGAAAATACCTTATAATATATAGTAGTTTATCATTGAAAATACCTTATAATATAACGTAATATGCAGTGTATCATTGAAAATACCTTATAAAATATAGTAGTTTATCATTGAAAATACCTTATAATATAACGTAATATGCAGTGTATCATTGAAAATACCTTAGAATATATGGTAATTCTAGTCTACCAATGAAAATACCTTATAATATAACGTAATATGCAGTGTATCATTGAAAATACCTTATAATATAACGTAATATGCAGTGAATCATTGAAAATACCTTAGAATATATGGTAATTCTAGTCTATCAATGAAAATACCTTATGATATAACGTAATATGCAGTGTATCATTGAAAATACCTTATAATATATAGTAGTTTATCATTGAAAATACCTTATAGTATAACGTAATATGCAGCGCATCTTTGAAAATACCTTCCCATATAACGTAATATGCAGTGTATCATTGAAAATACCTTATAATATATCGTAATTTGTAGTGTATCAATGAAAATACCTTCTCATATATCGTAATATGCAGTGTATCATTGAAAATACCTTATAATATATAGTAGTTTATCATTGAAAATACCTTATAATATAACGTAATATGCAGTGTATCATTGAAAATACCTTAGAATATATGGTAATTCTAGTCTACCAATGAAAATACCTTATAATATAACGTAATATGCAGTGTATCATTGAAAATACCTTATAATATAACGTAATATGCAGTGTATCATTGAAAATACCTTAGAATATATGGTAATTCTAGTCTACCAATGAAAATACCTTATAATATAACGTAATATGCAGTGTATCATTGAAAATACCTTATAATACGTAGTAGTTTATCATTGAAAATACTTTACAATATATAGTAGATTATCATTGAAAATACCTTATAATATATAGTAGTTTGACATTGAAAATACCTTATAATATAACGTAATATGCTGTGTATCATTGTATATACCTTGTAATATAACGTAATATGCAGTGTATCATTGAGAATACCTTATAATATATCGTAATTTGTAGTGTATCATTGAAAATACCTTATAATATAACGTAATATGCAGCGTATCAATGAAAATAAATTATAATATAACGTAATATGCAGTGTATCATTGAAAATACCTTATAATATATCGTAATATGCAGTGTATCATTGAAAATACCTTATAATATAACGTAATATGCAGTGTATCATTGAAAATACCTTATAATATATCGTAATATGCAGTGTATCATTGAAAATACCTTATGATATAACGTAATTTGTAGTGTATCATTGAAAATACCTTATAATATAACGTACTATGCAGTGTATCATTGAAAATACCTTAGAATATATGGTAATTCTAGTCTATCAATGAAAATACCTTATAATATAACGTAATATGCAGTGTACCATTGAATATACCTTATAATATAACGTAATATGCAGTGTATCATTGAAAATACCTTATAATATAACGTAATATGCAGCGTATCATTGAAAATAATTTATAATATAACGTAATATGCAGTGTATCATTGAATATACCTTATAATATAACGTAATATGCAGTGTATCATTGAGAATACCTTATAATATATCGTAATTTGTAGTGTATCATTGAAAATACCTTATAATATAACGTAATATGCAGCGTATCAATGAAAATAAATTATAATATAACGTAATATGCAGTGTATCATTGAAAATACCTTATAATATAACGTAATATGCAGTGTATCATTGAAAATACCTTATAATATAACGTAATATGCAGTGTATCATTGAAAATACCTTATAATATATCGTAATATGCAGTGTATCATTGAAAATACCTTATGATATAACGTAATTTGTAGTGTATCATTGAAAATACCTTATAATATAACGTACTATGCAGTGTATCATTGAAAATACCTTAGAATATATGGTAATTCTAGTCTATCAATGAAAATACCTTATAATATAACGTAATATGCAGTGTACCATTGAAAATACCTTATAATATAACGTAATATGCAGTGTATCATTGAAAATACCTTATAATATAACGTAATATGCAGCGTATCATTGAAAATAAATTATAATATAACGTAATATGCAGTGTATCATTGAATATACCTTATAATATAACGTAATATGCAGTGTATCATTGAAAATACCTTATAATATAACGTAATATGCAGCGTATCATTGAAAATAAATTATAATATAACGTAATATGCAGTGTATCATTGAAAATACCTTATAATATAACGTAATATGCAGTGTATCATTGAAAATACCTTATAATATAACGTAATATGCAGTGTATCATTGAAAATACCTAATAACATATCGTAATATGCTGTGTATCATTGAAAATACCTTATAATATATCGTAATTTGTAGTGTATCAATGAAAATACCTTCTCATATAACGTAATATGCAGTGTACCATTGAAAATACCTTAGAATATATGGTAATTCTTGTCTATCAATGAAAATACCTTATAACATAACGTAATATGCAGTGTATCATTGAAAATACCTTATAATACGTAGTAGTATATCATTGAAAATACCTTATAATATAACGTAATATGCAGTGTATCATTGAAAATACCTTATAATATAACGTAATATGCAGTGAATCATTGAAAATACCTTAGAATATATGGTAATTCTAGTCTATCAATGAAAATACCTTATGATATAACGTAATATGCAGTGTATCATTGAAAATACCTTATAATATATAGTAGTTTATCATTGAAAATACCTTATAGTATAACGTAATATGCAGCGCATCTTTGAAAATACCTTCCCATATAACGTAATATGCAGTGTATCATTGAAAATACCTTATAATATATCGTAATTTGTAGTGTATCAATGAAAATACCTTCTCATATATCGTAATATGCAGTGTATCATTGAAAATACCTTATAATATATAGTAGTTTATCATTGAAAATACCTTATAATATAACGTAATATGCAGTGTATCATTGAAAATACCTTAGAATATATGGTAATTCTAGTCTACCAATGAAAATACCTTATAATATAACGTAATATGCAGTGTATCATTGAAAATACCTTATAATATAACGTAATATGCAGTGTATCATTGAAAATACCTTAGAATAGATGGTAATTCTAGTCTACCAATGAAAATACCTTATAATATAACGTAATATGCAGTGTATCATTGAAAATACCTTATAATACGTAGTAGTTTATCATTGAAAATACTTTACAATATATAGTAGATTATCATTGAAAATACCTTATAATATATAGTAGTTTGACATTGAAAATACCTTATAATATAACGTAATATGCTGTGTATCATTGTATATACCTTGTAATATAACGTAATATGCAGTGTATCATTGAGAATACCTTATAATATATCGTAATTTGTAGTGTATCATTGAAAATACCTTATAATATAACGTAATATGCAGCGTATCAATGAAAATAAATTATAATATAACGTAATATGCAGTGTATCATTGAAAATACCTTATAATATAACGTAATATGCAGTGTATCATTGAAAATACCTTATAATATAACGTAATATGCAGTGTATCATTGAAAATACCTTATAATATATCGTAATATGCAGTGTATCATTGAAAATACCTTATGATATAACGTAATTTCTAGTGTATCATTGAAAATACCTTATAATATAACGTACTATGCAGTGTATCATTGAAAATACCTTAGAATATATGGTAATTCTAGTCTATCAATGAAAATACCTTATAATATAACGTAATATGCAGTGTACCATTGAAAATACCTTATAATATAACGTAATATGCAGTGTATCATTGAAAATACCTTATAATATAACGTAATATGCAGCGTATCATTGAAAATAAATTATAATATAACGTAATATGCAGTGTATCATTGAATATACCTTATAATATAACGTAATATGCAGTGTATCATTGAGAATACCTTATAATATATCGTAATTTGTAGTGTATCATTGAAAATACCTTATAATATAACGTAATATGCAGCGTATCAATGAAAATAAATTATAATATAACGTAATATGCAGTGTATCATTGAAAATACCTTATAATATAACGAAATATGCAGTGTATCATTGAAAATACCTTATAATATAACGTAATATGCAGTGTATCATTGAAAATACCTTATAATATATCGTAATATGCAGTGTATCATTGAAAATACCTTATGATATAACGTAATTTGTAGTGTATCATTGAAAATACCTTATAATATAACGTACTATGCAGTGTATCATTGAAAATACCTTAGAATATATGGTAATTCTAGTCTATCAATGAAAATACCTTATAATATAACGTAATATGCAGTGTACCATTGAAAATACCTTATAATATAACGTAATATGCAGTGTATCATTGAAAATACCTTATAATATAACGTAATATGCAGCGTATCATTGAAAATAAATTATAATATAACGTAATATGCAGTGTATCATTGAATATACCTTATAATATAACGTAATATGCAGTGTATCATTGAAAATACCTTATAATATAACGTAATATGCAGCGTATCATTGAAAATAAATTATAATATAACGTAATATGCAGTGTATCATTGAAAATACCTTATAATATAACGTAATATGCAGTGTATCATTGAAAATACCTTATAATATAACGTAATATGCAGTGTATCATTGAAAATACCTTATAATATATCGTAATATGCTGTGTATCATTGAAAATACCTTATAATATATCGTAATTTGTAGTGTATCAATGAAAATACCTTCTCATATAACGTAATATGCAGTGTATCATTGAAAATACCTTAGAATATATGGTAATTCTTGTCTATCAATGAAAATACCTTATAACATAACGTAATATGCAGTGTATCATTGAAAATACCTTATAATACGTAGTAGTATATCATTGAAAATACCTTATAATATAACGTAATATGCAGTGTATCGTTGAAAATACCTTATAATATAACGTAACATGCAGTGTATCATTGAAAATACCTTATAATATAACGTAATATGCAGTGTATCATTGAAAATACCTTATAATATAACGTAATATGCAGCGTATCATTGAAAATAAATTATAATATAACGTAATATGCAGTGTATCATTGAAAATACCTTATAATATAACGTAATATGCAGTGTATCATTGAAAATACCTTATAATATAACGTAATATGCAGTGTATCATTGAAAATACCTTATAATATATAGTAGTTTATCATTGAAAATACCTTATAGTATAACGTAATATGCAGTGCATCTTTGAAAATACCTTCCCATATAACGTAATATGCAGTGTATCATTGAAAATACCTTATAATATATCGTAATTTGTAGTGTATCAATGAAAATACCTTCTCATATAACGTAATATGCAGTGTATCATTGAAAATACCTTATAATATATCGTTATTTGTAGTCTATCAATGAAAATACCTTATAATATAACGTAATATGCAGTGTATCATTGAAAATACCTTATAATACGTAGTAGTTTATCATTGAAAATACCTTGTAATATAACGTAATATGCAGTGTATCATTGAAAATACCTTATAATATATAGTAGTTTATCATTGAAAATACCTTATAGTATAACGTAATATGCAGTGCATCTTTGAAAATACCTTCCCATATAACGTAATATGCAGTGTATCATTGAAAATACCTTATAATATAACGTAATATGCAGTGTATCATTGAAAATACCTTATAATACGTAGTAGTTTATCATTGAAAATACCTTGTAATATAACGTAATATGCAGTGTATCATTGAAAATACCTTATAATATATAGTAGTTTATCATTGAAAATACCTTATAGTATAACGTAATATGCAGTGCATCTTTGAAAATACCTTCCCATATAACGTAATATGCAGTGTATCATTGAAAATACCTTATAATATGTCGTAATATGCAGTGTATCATTGAAAATACCTTATAATATATCGTAATATGCTGTGTATCATTGAAAATACCTTATAATATAACGTAATATGCAGTGTATCATTGAAAATACCTTCCCATATAACGTAATATGCAGTGTATCATTGAAAATACCTTATAATATATCGTAATTTGTAGTGTATCAATGAAAATACCTTCTCATATAACGTAATATGCAGTGTATCATTGAAAATACCTTATAATATATCGTTATTTGTAGTGTATCATTGAAAATACCTTATAATATAACGTAATATGCAGTGTATCATTGAAAATACCTTATAATATAACGTAATATGCAGTGTATCATTGAAAAGACCTTATAATATATAGAAGTTTATCATTGAAAATACCTTATAGTATAACGTAATATGCAGTGCATCTTTGAAAATACCTTCCCATATAACGTAATATGCAGTGTATCATTGAAAATACCTTATAATATATCGTAATTTGTAGTGTATCAATGAAAATACCTTCTCATATAACGTAATATGCAGTGTATCATTGAAAATACCTTATAATATATCGTTATTTGTAGTGTATCTTTGAAAATACCTTATAATATAACGATATATGCAGTGTATCATTGAAAATACCTTATAATAGATCGTTATTTGTAGTGTATCTTTGAAAATACCTTATAATATAACGTAATATGCAGTGTATCATTGAAAATACCTTATAATATATAGTAGTTTATCATTGAAAATACCTTATAGTATAACGTAATATGCAGTGCATCTTTGAAAATACCTTCCCATATAACGTAATATGCAGCGTATCATTGAAAATACCTTATAATATATCGTAATTTGTAGTGTATCAATGAAAATACCTTCTCATATATCGTAATATGCAGTGTATCATTGAAAATACCTTATAATATATCGTAATATGCAGTGTATCATTGAAAATACCTTATAATATATGTAACGAAAGTGTACTCTCGTTAATTTAAATTCCGCGCGTCTTTTAATCAACTACCGCTAGATGGTAGGAGATACGAAGATCGTTGGAAGAGTTGAGGAAAGACCGGGAGAGAGTGAGAGAGGGAGAGTAATAGCATTACGTAATAGAGCACATGTGCAAAATTATAAAAGGGACATAATAGAATAAAACTGATTAGAGTACATAAAGAAGGGATAATTGTAAACTGTAATTGTCGTTTCTTCGTTTACAGAGAAACATATTTCGGTTTACACACCTAATAAAAAAAAAGGCTTATAAAACGACAATTTTGTTTATAATGGCGAAAAGATTGCAGTTTATATTTAAATCTGTGGCATCACCAAAGGATAAGAAAACAAATGTAATTGCCATAACCTCAATTAAAACAGAGGAGGTTAAACAATATGTGTTGCCACAAGATATGATGTTTATAAATGAACACGAAGAATTGATGAAGACAGATGTTTATAAGAGAGTGAAAAGAAGTTTCACTCAAAGAGGTCAAGAGAGGACAGTGTGGATTACACTGACAGAAGAATTGGAGAAAATATATTTGGATACAGAGGGTAATGTAATGTTTAATGATGTATATTTAGAACAGGTAGTAGAAAAAGATAGGGTAGTGGAATCCACACAAAAGAAAGAAAGCCAATTGAATTTGAAACATGTAGCAGAGAAGTTCATGATTGAGAAGTTTACATGCAAACATTCAAATACAAGACAGTGGCTAAACACATTCGAAAAAGAATGTAGGAGACTTGAAATTAAGGAAGATAGTACTAAGATCGAGATACTGAGGTTATTCCTTGAAAAACCATGTTTAGATTGGCACTCAGCAACTTTAACAACATTGACAATGGAGTCTCAATGGGATGAATGGAGAAACAGGTTTTTAGAAACATTTGCAGACAAGGGATGGAGTACAGGAATGTATGCTATAACTTACAAGTATAAGGAAGGTTCATTGATGGAATATGCTATAAGGAAAGAAAAATTATTGCTAGACATGGACAATGATATTAGTGCACAGACCCTAGTGATGCTTATAGCAGCAGGATTACCTGAATTTATCAGAAATAAAATAGATAAAGAAAAGTGTGAAAGCTCAATTGAACTACTACATGAAATCAGAAAATGTGAAGGTCTAGTGAGTAAAAATAGTTTCATAAAAAAGAGGGAGGACAGACAAGAGAATAAGAGGAAATTTGAAGAGAAAAAACCATGCAAAAATTGTGAAAAATTAAACAAAGGTATCAGGTATCACCCAGAGGATTCATGCTGGTTTAAAAAGAAAACTGGAAATGAGACTAGAGTAATTGGAAGCAACTCAGTAATAGAAGTAGACCTAAATACAGAACAAAAAAACGAGTAATCACACCATTGATTAAAGTAAAGATATTATTAGAAGAGAAGCTAGAGGTAGACGGAACATATGATGCAGGTTCCCAAGTCTCTCTAATAAATTCAAAATTAGTTAAAATAAAAGAAAAGACAGAAGATGTAAATAAGATATTGTTAAAAACAGTCAATGGTGTGACACAAACAAAAGGTTTGGTAACCATAAAAATAAAAATTTTCGAAAAAGAAGAATACGTTGATGTATTCATTGTAGAAAGAGATGATTTTGAAGATTTTCTTATTGGTTTAGATATAATAACAAAATTCAAACTAATTCAGGACGAAAATTTACAAATATCTCAGAAGAAAGAAATACAGATAGAGAAAAAGATGAATATATTGGATAAAAATGAAGAAATAGAAAAAGTTAAAATAAATTTTAACGAACATGTAAATGAAGACGAGTTCAAAATAAATTTAGATCACTTGGATAGTACAAAAAAGATAAAAATTGAAAAACTGATAGAAAAGTATAACACAGCATTTGCAAAAAATAAATATGATGTAGGCACTGTTACAGACTATGAAGCTCGGATAGACTTACTGGTGGATAAATATTGTAGTAAGAGGCCATATAGATGTACTATAGAGGACAAAAAAGAAATAGAAGATCAAGTGGCAAAATTATTAGAACATAAGTTAATAGAAGAATCTTACAGCCCGTTTGCAGCACCAGTAACTCTAGCATTCAAAAGAGATGAAAACAAACGATCCAGATTGTGTATAGATTTTCGCGAATTGAACAAAATAATTACACCACAAGCTCAACCATTCCCATTAATAAATGATTTAATAATGAAAACAAGAAACTGCAAATACTTCACCACACTAGATATAAATTCCGCTTTTTGGTCAATTCCACTGCGCATTGAGGATAGACAGAAAACAGGATTTGTTACACAAGAGGGGCACTTCCAATGGACATGCCTACCGTTTGGTTTAAAAACATCACCAGCCATTTTCCAGAGAATTTTATCCAACATCATAAGAAAGCACTATTTAAAAGACTTTTCGGAAAATTACGTAGACGATATCCTAATTTTTTCAGAATCATTCGAAGAACATATAGAACATATAGGAAAAGTAATAGAAGCAATAGCAAATGAAGGTTTTAGACTAAAATTTAAAAAATGCACATTCGCAGCAGAATCAGTGAAATACCTCGGACATATAATAGAACACAATACAGTAAGACCAATGAAAGATAATTTAATTTCAATACAAAATTTTCCCACTCCAAAAACCCAAAAGAATATTAGACAGTTTCTTGGAAAAATTAACTTTTATCATGAGTACATACCGAAAAGCTCGATATTGCTAAACCCGTTACACAAACTACTACGAAAGAATGAGAGATTTATATGGTCTGAAGAGTGCGAAAAATCCTTCACGGATATAAAAAAGTTACTATGTTCTCAACCAGTGTTGGAAATATTTGATAAGGATTTACCAATAAGAATTTATACAGATGCATCACTAGAAGGTATTGGTGCAGTATTTAAACAGGTACAAGATAATGGTAAAGAAAAGCCAGTAGCGTATTTTTCAAAAAAATTAAATGAATCACAAAAAAGGAAAAAAGCAATTTATTTAGAATGCCTGGCAATTAAAGAAGCGGTAAAGTATTGGCAATACTGGCTGATCGGAAGGAAGTTCACGGTACTTTCAGATCATAAACCATTGGAAAATATGAACATAAAAGCTAGGACGGACGAAGAACTTGGTGAGTTGACTTATTATTTGTCACAATATAATTTCGAAATTAAATACATTCCGGGAAAAGAGAACGCCGAAGCAGATAGTTTAAGTCGAAACCCGGTACTAGAAGACACTGAAAATAAAGATGAAATTCTAAAAATAGTAAACTTGATAAAATTGGATGACATCAAAATAGATCAGAAAAAAAACGAAATAATACAAAAAATGAAAACAAAATTCATAGAAAAAGATGGAGTATTCTACAAAAAGGTTAGAAACAGAGAAAAGATTATTCTAGCCGAAAAATTAAGTATAAGAATGATAAAAGAGATACACGCCGAATGGTGTCATATAGGAATCAGACAGATGATGAACAGAATAGGTCCCTATTATACAGCTAGAAATTTAACATCGAATATAAAAAAGATATGTAGAAATTGTGAAGTATGTATAAAGAATAAATCGAGGGGTCAAATGAAATATGGACTAATGTCTCACTTGGGACTAGCAACAAAACCATTCCAAATAATGTCAGTGGACACCATCGGAGGCTTTGGAGGACAAAGATCCACAAAAAAATACCTCCACTTGTTAGTGGACCACTTCACAAGATACGCGTTTATTACAACATCTAAAACACAAAATGCTACTGATTTCATTAAGTTAGTTCAGAACGTGCTGGAAACCGACGAGATTGGAATGATACTGGCGGATCAGTATCCAGGGATAAACTCAAGAGAATTCAAAGAATTCCTAAGAAATAATAATACTAAACTAGTCTTCACAGCAGTAGACGCACCGTTCTCGAATGGGTTGAATGAAAGACTAAACCAGACTCTAGTCAATAAAATAAGATGTAGAATAAATGATAAAGAACATAACAAAGCGTGGACAACGATTGCAAGAGAATGCGTAGATAAATATAATCGGACAGAACATACAGTCACTGGTTTTACACCACAATATCTGTTAGATGGTACAAACACAAGCATCCTACCAGAAGAACTAAAAGAAAAAGTAAATAAGGAAGACTGGATAAGAGATAAAGAAATAGCTTTGAAGAGAACAAAAACATCACATGAGTACAATAAAAAATTATATGATAAAAACAGAAAACACCGGGAGTTCAACACGGACGAATTAGTATATATAGAAAACGGAAATAGACTGAATAGGAAAAAGCTAGATAATTTAAGAATTGGACCATTCAACATAGTAGAAAGAATATCAAATTCAATATATAAAATTAAGACTGGAATGAAGAAATCAGAAACGAGTTTGTATCATATATCAAAATTACTCCCGGTATCGGACGTGGAAGAAGACTGAAAATTTTGGGAATTTTCACCCCGAGAGGGGGGAGATGTAACGAAAGTGTACTCTCGTTAATTTAAATTCCGCGCGTCTTTTAATCAACTACCGCTAGATGGTAGGAGATACGAAGATCGTTGGAAGAGTTGAGGAAAGACCGGGAGAGAGTGAGAGAGGGAGAGTAATAGCATTACGTAATAGAGCACATGTGCAAAATTATAAAAGGGACATAATAGAATAAAACTGATTAGAGTACATAAAGAAGGGATAATTGTAAACTGTAATTGTCGTTTCTTCGTTTACAGAGAAACATATTTCGGTTTACACACCTAATAAAAAAAAAGGCTTATATATATAGTAGTTTATCATTGAAAATACCTTATAATATAACTTAATATGCAGTGTATCATTGAAAATACCTTATAAAATATAGTAGTTTATCATTGAAAATACCTTATAATATAACGTAATATGCAGTGTATCATTGAAAATACCTTAGAATATATGGTAATTCTAGTCTACCAATGAAAATACCTTATAATATAACGTAATATGCAGTGTATCATTGAAAATACCTTATAATATAACGTAATATGCAGTGAATCATTGAAAATACCTTAGAATATATGGTAATTCTAGTCTATCAATGAAAATACCTTATGATATAACGTAATATGCAGTGTATCATTGAAAATACCTTATAATATATAGTAGTTTATCATTGAAAATACCTTATAATATAACGTAATATGCAGCGCATCTTTGAAAATACCTTCCCATATAACGTAATATGCAGTGTATCATTGAAAATACCTTATAATATATCGTAATTTGTAGTGTATCAATGAAAATACCTTCTCATATATCGTAATATGCAGTGTATCATTGAAAATACCTTATAATATATAGTAGTTTATCATTGAAAATACCTTATAATATAACGTAATATGCAGTGTATCATTGAAAATACCTTAGAATATATGGTAATTCTAGTCTACCAATGAAAATACCTTATAATATAACGTAATATGCAGTGTATCATTGAAAATACCTTATAATATAACGTAATATGCAGTGTATCATTGAAAATACCTTAGAATATATGGTAATTCTAGTCTACCAATGAAAATACCTTATAATATAACGTAATATGCAGTGTATCATTGAAAATACCTTATAATATAACGTAATATGCAGCGTATCATTGAAAATAAATTATAATATAACGTAATATGCAGTGTATCATTGAAAATACCTTATAATATAACGTAATATGCAGTGTATCATTGAAAATACCTTATAATATAACGTAATATGCAGTGTATCATTGAAAATACCTTATAATATATAGTAGTTTATCATTGAAAATACCTTATAGTATAACGTAATATGCAGTGCATCTTTGAAAATACCTTCCCATATAACGTAATATGCAGTGTATCATTGAAAATACCTTATAATATATCGTAATTTGTAGTGTATCAATGAAAATACCTTCTCATATAACGTAATATGCAGTGTATCATTGAAAATACCTTATAATATATCGTTATTTGTAGTCTATCAATGAAAATACCTTATAATATAACGTAATATGCAGTGTATCATTGAAAATACCTTATAATACGTAGTAGTTTATCATTGAAAATACCTTGTAATATAACGTAATATGCAGTGTATCATTGAAAATACCTTATAATATATAGTAGTTTATCATTGAAAATACCTTATAGTATAACGTAATATGCAGTGCATCTTTGAAAATACCTTCCCATATAACGTAATATGCAGTGTATCATTGAAAATACCTTATAATATAACGTAATATGCAGTGTATCATTGAAAATACCTTATAATATATCGTAATATGCTGTGTATCATTGAAAATACCTTATAATATAACGTAATATGCAGTGTATCATTGAAAATACGTTATAATATAACGTAATATGCAGTGTATCATTGAAAATACCTTATAATATATCGTAATTTGTAGTGTATCAATGAAAATACCTTCTCATATAACGTAATATGCAGTGTATCATTGAAAATACCTTATAATATATCGTTATTTGTAGTGTATCATTGAAAATACCTTATAATATAACGTAATATGCAGTGTATCATTGAAAATACCTTATAATATAACGTAATATGCAGTGTATCATTGAAAAGACCTTATAATATATAGAAGTTTATCATTGAAAATACCTTATAGTATAACGTAATATGCAGTGCATCTTTGAAAATACCTTCCCATATAACGTAATATGCAGTGTATCATTGAAAATACCTTATAATATATCGTAATTTGTAGTGTATCAATGAAAATACCTTCTCATATAACGTAATATGCAGTGTATCATTGAAAATACCTTATAATATATCGTTATTTGTAGTGTATCTTTGAAAATACCTTATAATATAACGAAATATGCAGTGTATCATTGAAAATACCTTATAATAGATCGTTATTTGTAGTGTATCTTTGAAAATACCTTATAATATAACGTAATATGCAGTGTATCATTGAAAATACCTTATAATATATAGTAGTTTATCATTGAAAATACCTTATAGTATAACGTAATATGCAGTGCATCTTTGAAAATACCTTCCCATATAACGTAATATGCAGTGTATCATTGAAAATACCTTATAATATATCGTAATTTGTAGTGTATCAATGAAAATACCTTCTCATATATCGTAATATGCAGTGTATCATTGAAAATACCTTATAATATATCGTAATATGCAGTGTATCATTGAAAATACCTTATAATATATAGTAGTTTATCATTGAAAATACCTTATAATATAACGTAATATGCAGTGTATCATTGAAAATACCTTATAAAATATAGTAGTTTATCATTGAAAATACCTTATAATATAACGTAATATGCAGTGTATCATTGAAAATACCTTAGAATATATGGTAATTCTAGTCTACCAATGAAAATACCTTATAATATAACGTAATATGCAGTGTATCATTGAAAATACCTTATAATATAACGTAATATGCAGTGAATCATTGAAAATACCTTAGAATATATGGTAATTCTAGTCTATCAATGAAAATACCTTATGATATAACGTAATATGCAGTGCATCTTTGAAAATACCTTCCCATATAACGTAATATGCAGTGTATCATTGAAAATACCTTATAATATATCGTAATTTGTAGTGTAGCAATGAAAATACCTTCTCATATAACGTAATATGCAGTGTATCATTGAAAATACCTTATAATATATCGTTATTTGTAGTGTATCTTTGAAAATACCTTATAATATAACGAAATATGCAGTGTATCATTGAAAATACCTTATAATAGATCGTTATTTGTAGTGTATCTTTGAAAATACCTTATAATATAACGTAATATGCAGTGTATCATTGAAAATACCTTATAATATATAGTAGTTTATCATTGAAAATACCTTATAGTATAACGTAATATGCAGTGCATCTTTGAAAATACCTTCCCATATAACGTAATATGCAGTGTATCATTGAAAATACCTTATAATATATCGTAATTTTGTAGTGTATCAATGAAAATACCTTCTCATATAACGTAATATGCAGTGTATCATTGAAAATACCTTATAATATATCGTAATATGCAGTGTATCATTGAAAATACCTTATAATATATAGTAGTTTATCATTGAAAATACCTTATAATATAACGTAATATGCAGTGTATCATTGAAAATACCTTATAAAATATAGTAGTTTATCATTGAAAATACCTTATAATATAACGTAATATGCAGTGTATCATTGAAAATACCTTAGAATATATGGTAATTCTAGTCTATCATTGAAAATACCTTATAATATAACGTAATATGCAGTGTATCATTGAAAATACCTTATAATATAACGTAATATGCAGTGAATCATTGAAAATACCTTAGAATATATGGTAATTCTAGTCTATCAATGAAAATACCTTATAATATAACGTAATATGCAGTGTATCATTGAAAATACCTTATAATATATAGTAGTTTATCATTGAAAATACCTTATAGTATAACGTAATATGCAGCGCATCTTTGAAAATACCTTCCCATATAACGTAATATGCAGTGTATCATTGAAAATACCTTATAATATATCGTAATTTGTAGTGTATCAATGAAAATACCTTCTCATATATCGTAATATGCAGTGTATCATTGAAAATACCTTATAATATATAGTAGTTTATCATTGAAAATACCTTATAATATAACGTAATATGCAGTGTATCATTGAAAATACCTTAGAATATATGGTAATTCTAGTCTACCAATGAAAATACCTTATAATATAACGTAATATGCAGTGTATCATTGAAAATACCTTATAATATAACGTAATATGCAGTGTATCATTGAAAATACCTTAGAATATATGGTAATTCTAGTCTACCAATGAAAATACCTTATAATATAACGTAATATGCAGTGTATCATTGAAAATACCTTATAATACGTAGTAGTTTATCATTGAAAATACTTTACAATATATAGTAGATTATCATTGAAAATACCTTATAATATATAGTAGTTTGACATTGAAAATACCTCATAATATAACGTAATATGCTGTGTATCATTGAAAATACCTTATAATATAACGTAATATGCAGTTTATCATTGAAACTACCTTCCCATATAACGTAATATGCAGTGTATCATTGAAAATACCTTATAATATATCGTTATTTGTAGTGTATCTTTGAAAATACCTTATAATATAACGAAATATGCAGTGTATCATTGAAAATACCTTATAATATATCGTTATTTGTAGTGTATCTTTGAAAATACCTTATAATATAACGTAATATGCAGTGTATCATTGAAAATACCTTATGATATAACGTAATTTGTAGTGTATCATTGAAAATACCTTATAATATAACGTAATATGCAGCGTATCAATGAAAATAAATTATAATATAACGTAATATGCAGTGTATCATTGAAAATACCTTATAATATAACGTAATATGCAGTGTACCATTGAATATACCTTATAATATAACGTAATATGCAGTGTATCATTGAAAATACCTTATAATATAACGTAATATGCAGCGTATCATTGAAAATAAATTATAATATAACGTAATATGCAGTGTATCATTGAAAATACCTTATAATACGTAGTAGTTTATCATTGAAAATACCTTACAATATATAGTAGATTATCATTGAAAATACCTTATAATATATAGTAGTTTATCATTGAAAATACCTTATAATATAACGTAATATGCTGTGTATCATTGAATATACCTTATAATATAACGTAATATGCAGTGTATCATTGAAAATACCTTATAATATAACGTAATATGCAGCGTATCATTGAAAATAAATTATAATATAACGTAATATGCAGTGTATCATTGAAAATACCTTATAATATAACGTAATATGCAGTGTATCATTGAAAATACCTTATAATATAACGTAATATGCAGTGTATCATTGAAAATACCTTATAATATATCGTAATATGCTGTGTATCATTGAAAATACCTTATAATATATCGTAATTTGTAGTGTATCAATGAAAATACCTTCTCATATAACGTAATATGCAGTGTATCATTGAAAATACCTTAGAATATATGGTAATTCTTGTCTATCAATGAAAATACCTTATAACATAACGTAATATGCAGTGTATCATTGAAAATACCTTATAATACGTAGTAGTATATCATTGAAAATACCTTATAATATAACGTAATATGCAGTGTATCGTTGAAAATACCTTATAATATAACGTAACATGCAGTGTATCATTGAAAATACCTTATAATACGTAGTAGTTTATCATTGAAAATACCTTACAATATATAGTAGATTATCATTGAAAATACCTCATAATATATAGTAGTTTATCATTGAAAATACCTTATAATATAACGTAATATGCTGTGTATCATTGAATATACCTTATAATATAACGTAATATGCAGTGTATCATTGAAAATACCTTATAATATAACGTAATATGCAGCGTATCATTGAAAATAAATTATAATATAACGTAATATGCAGTGTATCATTGAAAATACC
>CAKAJI010000262.1:0-23808 GCA_916610255.1 Lasioglossum lativentre | reverse complement strand
TCCCCACATTTGCGGTTAGGTCGGCACATTTGCGGTTAGGTCCGCACATTTGCGGTTAGGTCCGCACATTTGCGGTTAGGACCGCACATTTTGCGGTTAGGTCTGCACATTTGCGGTTAGTTCCGCACATTTGCGGTGAGGTCCGCACATTTGCGGTTAGGTCCGCACATTTGCGGTAAGGTCCGCACATTTGCAGTTAGTTCCGCACATTTGCGGTGAGGTCCGCACATTTGCGGTTAGGTCCGCACATTTGCGGTTAGGTCCGCACATTTCCCGTTAGGTCCGCACATTTTCGGTAGTTCCGCACATTTGCGGTTAGGTCCACCCATTTGCGGTGAGGTCCGCACATTTGCGGTTAGGTCTGCATATATGCGGTTATTTCGGCAGATTTGCGGTTAGGTCCGCACATTTGCGATTAGGTCCACACATTTGCTGTTAGGTCCGCACATTTGCGGTTAGGTCCGCACATTTCTCGGTTAGGTCCGCACATTTTCGGGTAGGTCCGCACATTTCCGGTTAGGTCCGCACATTTGCGGTTAGGTCCGCACATTTGCGGTTAGGTCCGCACATTTGCGGTTAGGTCCGCACATTTGCAGTTAGTTCCGCACATTGCGGTTAGGTCCGCACATTTGCGGTTAGGTCCGCACATTTGCGGTTAGGTCCGCACATTTGCAGTTAGTTCCGCACATTTGCGGTTAGGACCGCACATTTGCGGTTAGGTCTGCACATTTGCGGTTAGGTCTGCACATTTCCCGTTAGGTCCGCACATTTTCGGGTAGGTCCGCACATTTGCGGTTAGGTCCGCACATTTGCGGTTAGGTCCGCACATTTGCTGTTAGGTCAACACATTTGTGGTGAGGTCCGCACATTTGCGGTGAGGTCCGCACATTTGCGGTTAGGTCTGCATATATGCGGTTATTTCGGCATATTTGCGGTTATTTCGGCACATTTGCGGTTAGGTCAGCACATTTGCAGTTAGTTCCGCACATTTGCGGTTAGGTCCGCACATTTGCGGTTAGGTCGGCACATTTGCGGTTAGGTCCGCACATTTGCGGTTAGGTCCACACATTTGCGGATAGGTCCGCACATTTGCGGTTAGGTCCGCATATTTGCGGATAGGTCCGCACATTTTCGGGTAGGTCCGCACATTTGCGGTTAGCTCCGCACATTTGCGGTTAGGTCCCCACATTTGCGGTTAGGTCGGCACATTTGCGGTTAGGTCCGCACATTTGCGGTTAGGTCCGCACATTTGCGGTTAGGACCGCACATTTGCGGTTAGGTCTGCACATTTGCGGTTAGTTCCGCACATTTGCGGTGAGGTCCGCACATTTGCGGTAAGGTCCGCACATTTGCAGTTAGTTCCGCACATTTGCGGTGAGGTCCGCACATTTGCGGTTAGGTCCGCACATTTGCGGTTAGGTCCGCACATTTTCCCGTTAGGTCCGCACATTTTCGGGTAGTTCCGCACATTTGCGGTTAGGTCCACCCATTTGCGGTGAGGTCCGCACATTTGCGGTTAGGTCTGCATATATGCGGTTATTTCGGCAGATTTGCGGTTAGGTCCGCACATTTGCGGTTAGGACCGCACATTTGCGGTTAGGTCTGCACATTTGCGGTTAGTTCCGCACATTTGCGGTGAGGTCCGCACATTTGCGGTTAGGTCCGCACATTTGCGGTAAGGTCCGCACATTTGCAGTTAGTTCCGCACATTTGCGGTGAGGTCCGCACATTTTGCGGTTAGGTCCGCACATTTGCGGTTAGGTCCGCACATTTCCCGTTAGGTCCGCACATTTTCGGGTAGTTCCGCACATTTGCGGTTAGGTCCACCCATTTGCGGTGACGTCCGCACATTTGCGGTTAGGTCTGCATATATGCGGTTATTTCGGCAGATTTGCGGTTAGGTCCGCACATTTGCGATTAGGTCCACACATTTGCTGTTTGGTCCGCACATTTGCGGTTAGGTCCGCACATTTCCGGTTAGGTCCGCACATTTTCGGGTAGGTCCGCACATTTCCGGTTAGGTCCGCACATTTGCGGTTAGGTCCGCACATTTGCGGTTAGGTCCGCACATTTGCGGTTAGGTCCGCACATTTGCAGTTAGTTCCGCACATTTGCGGTTAGGTCCGCACATTTGCGGTTAGGTCCGCACATTTGCGGTTAGGTCCGCACATTTGCAGTTAGTTCCGCACATTTGCGGTTAGGACCGCTCATTTGCGGTTAGGTCTGCACATTTGCGGTTAGGTCTGCACATTTCCCTTTAGGTCCGCACATTTTCGGGTAGGTCCGCACATTTGCGGTTAGGTCCGCACATTTGCGGTTAGGTCCGCACATTTGCTGTTAGGTCAACACATTTGTGGTGAGGTCCGCACATTTGCGGTGAGGTCCGCACATTTGCGGTTAGGTCTGCATATATGCGGTTATTTCGGCATATTTGCGGTTATTTCGGCACATTTGCGGTTAGGTCAGCACATTTGCA
The DNA here is from genome assembly GCA_916610255.1 of Lasioglossum lativentre. Taxonomy (NCBI): domain Eukaryota; kingdom Metazoa; phylum Arthropoda; class Insecta; order Hymenoptera; family Halictidae; genus Lasioglossum; species Lasioglossum lativentre. The sequence continues at coordinate 21,332 of CAKAJI010000262.1, read as the reverse complement.
GTTAGTTCCGCACATTTGCGGTTAGGTCCGCACATTTGCGGTTAGGTCCGCACATTTGCGGTTAGGTCCGCACATTTGCAGTTAGTTCCGCACATTTGCGGTTAGGACCGCACATTTGCGGTTAGGTCCGCACATTTGCGGTTAGGTCAACACATTCGCGGTGAGGTCCACACATTTGCGGTGAGGTCCGCACATTTGCGGTTAGGTCTGCATATTTGCGGTTATTTCGGCAGATTTGCGGTTAGGTCCGCACATTTGCGATTAGGTCCACACATTTGCTGTTAGGTCCGCACATTTGCGGTTAGGTCCGCACATTTGCGGTTAGGTCCCCACATTTGCGGTTAGGTCGGCACATTTGCGGTTAGGTCCGCACATTTGCGGTTAGGTCCACACATTGGCGGATAGGTAAGCACATTTGCGGTTAGGTCCGCATATTTGCGGATAGGTCCGCACATTTTCGGGTAGGTCCGCACATTTGCGGTTAGCTCCGCACATTTGCGGTTAGGTCCCCACATTTGCGGTTACGTCGGCGCATTTGCGGTTAGGTCCGCACATTTGCGGTTAGGTCCACACATTTGCGGATAGGTCCGCACATTTGCGGTTAGGTCCGCATATTTGCGGATAGGTCCGCACATTTTCGGGTAGGTCCGCACATTTGCGGTTAGTTCCGCACATTTGCGGTGAGGTCCGCACATTTGCGGTTAGGTCCGCACATTTGCGGTTAGGTCCGCACATTTGCTGTTAGAGTCAACACATTTGCGGTGAGGTCCGCACATTTGCGGTTAGGTCCGCACATTTGCGGTTAGGTCCGCACATTTGCGGTTAGGACCGCACATTTGCGGTTAGGTCCGCACATTTGCGGTTAGGACCGCACATTTGCGGTTAGGTCTGCACATTTGCGGTTAGTTCCGCACATTTGCGGTGAGGTCCGCACATTTGCGGTTAGGTCCGCACATTTGCGGTAAGGTCCGCACATTTGCAGTTAGTTCCGCACATTTGCGGTGAGGTCCGCACATTTGCGGTTAGGTCCGCACATTTGCGGTTAGGTCCGCACATTTCCCGTTAGGTCCGCACATTTTCGGGTAGGTCCGCACATTTGCGGTTAGGTCCACCCATTTGCGGTGAGGTCCGCACATTTGCGGTTAGGTCTGCATATATGCGGTTATTTCGGCAGATTTGCTGTTAGGTCCGCACATTTGCGATTAGGTCCACACATTTGCTGTTAGGTCCGCACATTTGCGGTTAGGTCCGCACATTTCCGGTTAGGTCCGCACATTTTCGGGTAGGTCCGCACATTTCCGGTTAGGTCCGCACATTTGCGGTTAGGTCCGCACATTTGCGGTTAGGTCCGCACATTTGCGGTTAGGTCCGCACATTTGCGGTTAGGTCCGCACATTTGCAGTTAGTTCCGCACATTTGCGGTTAGGTCCGCACATTTGCGGTAAGGTCCGCACATTTGCAGTTAGTTCCGCACATTTGCGGTGAGGTCCGCACATTTGCGGTTAGGTCCGCACATTTGCGGTTAGGTCCGCACATTTCCCGTTAGGTCCGCACATTTTCGGGTAGGTCCGCACATTTGCGGTTAGGTCCACCCATTTGCGGTGAGGTCCGCACATTTGCGGTTAGGTCTGCATATATGCGGTTATTTCGGCAGATTTGCTGTTAGGTCCGCACATTTGCGATTAGGTCCACACATTTGCTGTTAGGTCCGCACATTTGCGGTTAGGTCCGCACATTTCCGGTTAGGTCCGCACATTTTCGGGTAGGTCCGCACATTTCCGGTTAGGTCCGCACATTTGCGGTTAGGTCCGCACATTTGCGGTTAGGTCCGCACATTTGCGGTTAGGTCCGCACATTTGCGGTTAGGTCCGCACATTTGCAGTTAGTTCCGCACATTTGCGGTTAGGTCCGCACATTTGCGGTTAGGTCCGCACATTTGCGGTTAGGTCCGCACATTTGCAGTTAGTTCCGCACATTTGCGGTTAGGACCGCACATTTGCGGTTAGGTCTGCACATTTGCGGTTAGGTCTGCACATTTCCCGTTAGGTCCGCACATTTTCGGGTAGGACCGCACATTTGCGGTTAGGTCCGCACATTTGCGGTTAGGTCAACACATTCGCGGTGAGGTCCACACATTTGCGGTGAGGTCCGCACATTTGCGGTTAGGTCTGCATATTTGCGGTTATTTCGGCAGATTTGCGGTTAGGTCCGCACATTTGCGATTAGGTCCACACATTTGCTGTTAGGTCCGCACATTTGCGGTTAGGTCCGCACATTTGCGGTTAGGTCCCCACATTTGCGGTTAGGTCGGCACATTTGCGGTTAGGTCCGCACATTTGCGGTTAGGTCCACACATTTGCGGATAGGTCCGCACATTTGCGGTTAGGTCCGCATATTTGCGGATAGGTCCGCACATTTTCGGGTAGGTCCGCACATTTGCGGTTAGCTCCGCACATTTGCGGTTAGGTCCCCACATTTGCGGTTAGGTCGGCACATTTGCGGTTAGGTCCGCACATTTGCGGTTAGGTCCACACATTTGCGGATAGGTCCGCACATTTGCGGTTAGGTCCGCATATTTGCGGATAGGTCCGCACATTTTCGGGTAGGTCCGCACATTTGCAGTTAGTTCCGCACATTTGCGGTGAGGTCCGCACATTTGCGGTTAGGTCCGCACATTTGCGGTTAGGTCCGCACATTTGCTGTTAGGTCAACACATTTGCGGTGAGGTCCGCACATTTGCGGTTAGGTCCGCACATTTGCGGTTAGGTCCGCACATTTGCGGTTAGGACCGCACATTTGCGGTTAGGTCCGCACATTTGCGGTTAGGACCGCACATTTGCGGTTAGGTCTGCACATTTGCGGTTAGTTCCGCACATTTGCGGTGAGGTCCGCACATTTGCGGTTAGGTCCGCACATTTGCGGTAAGGTCCGCACATTTGCAGTTAGTTCCGCACATTTGCGGTGAGGTCCGCACATTTGCGGTTAGGTCCGCACATTTGCGGTTAGGTCCGCACATTTCCCGTTAGGTCCGCACATTTTCGGGTAGGTCCGCACATTTGCGGTTAGGTCCACCCATTTGCGGTGAGGTCCGCACATTTGCGGTTAGGTCTGCATATATGCGGTTATTTCGGCAGATTTGCTGTTAGGTCCGCACATTTGCGATTAGGTCCACACATTTGCTGTTAGGTCCGCACATTTGCGGTTAGGTCCGCACATTTCCGGTTAGGTCCGCACATTTTCGGGTAGGTCCGCACATTTCCGGTTAGGTCCGCACATTTGCGGTTAGGTCCGCACATTTGCGGTTAGGTCCGCACATTTGCGGTTAGGTCCGCACATTTGCAGTTAGTTCCGCACATTTGCGGTTAGGTCCGCACATTTGCGGTTAGGTCCGCACATTTGCGGTTAGGTCCGCACATTTGCAGTTAGTTCCGCACATTTGCGGTTAGGACCGCACATTTGCGGTTAGGTCTGCACATTTGCGGTTAGGTCTGCACATTTCCCGTTAGGTCCGCACATTTTCGGGTAGGTCCGCACATTTGCGGTTAGGTCCGCACATTTGCGGTTAGGTCCGCACATTTGCGGTTAGGTCCGCACATTTGCTGTTAGGTCAACACATTTGTGGTGAGGTCCGCACATTTGCGGTGAGGTCCGCACATTTGCGGTTAGGTCTGCATATATGCGGTTATTTCGGCATATTTGCGGTTATTTCGGCACATTTGCGGTTAGGTCAGCACATTTGCAGTTAGTTCCGCACATTTGCGGTTAGGTCCGCACATTTGCGGTTAGGTCCGCACATTTGCGGTTAGGTCCGCACATTTGCAGTTAGTTCCGCACATTTGCGGTTAGGACCGCACATTTGCGGTTAGGTCTGCACATTTGCGGTTAGGTCTGCACATTTCCCGTTAGGTCCGCACATTTTCGGGTAGGTCCGCGCATTTGCGGTTAGGTCCGCACATTTGCGGTTAGGTCCGCACATTTGCGGTTAGGTCCGCACATTTGCTGTTAGGTCAACACATTTGTGGTCAGGTCCGCACATTTGCGGTGAGGTCCGCACATTTGCGGTTAGGTCTGCATATATGCGGTTATTTCGGCAGATTTGCGGTTAGGTCCGCACATTTGCGGTTAGGTCTGCATATATGCGGTTATTTCGGCAGATTTGCGGTTAGGTCCGCACATTTGCGATTAGGTCCACACATTTGCTGTTAGGTCCGCACATTTGCGGTTAGGTCCGCACATTTCCGGTTAGGTCCGCACATTTGCGGTTAGGTCCGCACATTTAGGGTTAGGTCTGCATATTTGCGGTGAGGTCCGCAAATTTGCAGTTAGTTCCGCACATTTGCGGTTAGGTCCGCACATTTGCGGTTAGGTCCGCACATTTCCGGTTAGGTCCGCACATTTTCGGGTAGGTCCGCACATTTCCGGTTAGGTCCGCACATTTGCGGTTAGGTCCGCACATTTGCGGTTAGGTCCGCACATTTGCGGTTAGGTCCGCACATTTGCAGTTAGTTCCGCACATTTGCGGTTAGGTCCGCACATTTGCGGTTAGGTCCGCACATTTGCGGTTAGGTCCGCACATTTGCAGTTAGTTCCGCACATTTGCGGTTAGGACCGCACATTTGCGGTTAGGTCTGCACATTTGCGGTTAGGTCTGCACATTTCCCGTTAGGTCCGCACATTTTCGGGTAGGTCCGCACATTTGCGGTTAGGTCCGCACATTTGCGGTTAGGTCCGCACATTTGCGGTTAGGTCCGCACATTTGCGGTTAGGTCCGCACATTTGCGGTTAGGTCCGCACATTTGCGGTTAGGTCCGCACATTTGCAGTTAGTTCCGCACATTTGCGGTTAGGACCGCACATTTGCGGTTAGGTCTGCACATTTGCGGTTAGGTCTGCACATTTCCCGTTAGGTCCGCACATTTTCGGGTAGGTCCGCGCATTTGCGGTTAGGTCCGCACATTTGCGGTTAGGTCCGCACATTTGCGGTTAGGTCCGCACATTTGCTGTTAGGTCAACACATTTGTGGTGAGGTCCGCACATTTGCGGTGAGGTCCGCACATTTGCGGTTAGGTCTGCATATATGCGGTTATTTCGGCAGATTTGCGGTTAGGTCCGCACATTTGCGGTTAGGTCTGCATATATGCGGTTATTTCGGCAGATTTGCGGTTAGGTCCGCACATTTGCGATTAGGTCCACACATTTGCTGTTAGGTCCGCACATTTGCGGTTAGGTCCGCACATTTCCGGTTAGGTCCGCACATTTGCGGTTAGGTCCGCACATTTAGGGTTAGGTCTGCATATTTGCGGTGAGGTCCGCAAATTTGCAGTTAGTTCCGCACATTTGCGGTTAGGTCCGCACATTTGCGGTTAGGTCCGCACATTTGCGGTTAGGTCCGCACATTTGCAGTTAGTTCCGCACATTTGCGGTGAGGTCCGCACATTTGCGGTTAGGTCTGCATATATGCGGTTATTTCGGCATATTTGCGGTTATTTCGGCACATTTGCGGTTAGGTCAGCACATTTGCTGTTAGGTCCGCACATTTGCGGTTAGGTCCGCATATTTGCGGTTAGGTCGGCACATTTCCCGTTAGGTCTGCACATTTGCGGTTAGGTCCCCACATTTGCGGTGAGGTCCGCACATTTGCGGTTAGGTCGGCACATTTGCGGTTAGGTCTGCACATTTGGGGTTAGGTCCGCACATTTGCGATTAGGTCCACACATTTGCTGTTAGGTCCGCACATTTGCGGTTAGGTCCGCACATTTGCGGTTAGGTCGGCACATTTCCGGTTAGGTCTGCACATTTGCGGTTAGGTCCCCACATTTGCGGTGAGGTCCGCACATTTGCGGTTAGGTCGGCACATTTGCGGTTAGGTCTGCACATTTGGGGTTAGGTCGGCATATTTGTGGTTATTTCGGCACATTTGCGGTTAGGTCAGCACATTTGCGGATAGGTCCGCACATTTGCGGTTAGGTCCGCATATTTGCGGATAGGTCCGCACATTTTCGGGTAGGTCCGCACGTTTGCAGTTAGGTCCGCACATTTGCAGTTAGTTCCGCACATTTGCGGTGAGGTCCGCACATTTGAGGTTAGGTCCGCACATTTGCGGTTAGGTCCGCACATTTGCAGTTAGTTCCGCACATTTGCGGTGAGGTCCGCACATTTGCGGTTAGGTCCGCACATTTGCGGTTAGGTCCGCACATTTCCCGTTAGGTAAGCACATTTTCGGGTAGGTCCGCACATTTGCGGTTAGGTCCACCCATTTGCGGTGAGGTCCGCACATTTGCGGTTAGGTCTGCATATATGCGGTTATTTCGGCAGATTTGCGGTTAGGTCCGCACATTTGCGATTAGGTCCACACATTTGCTGTTAGGTCCGCACATTTGCGGTTAGGTCCGCACATTTGCGGTTAGGTCCGCACATTTGCGGTTAGGTCCGCACATTTGCGGTTAGGTCCGCACATTTGCGGTTAGGTCCGCACATTTGCAGTTAGTTCCGCACATTTGCGGTTAGGTCCGCACATTTGCGGTTAGGTCCGCACATTTGCGGTTAGGTCCGCACATTTGCAGTTAGTTCCGCACATTTGCGGTGAGGTCCGCACATTTGCGGTTAGTTCCGCACATTTGCGGTTAGGTCCGCACATTTGCGGTGAGGTCCGCACATTTGCGGTTAGGTCCGCACATTTGCGGTTAGGACCGCACATTTGCGGTTAGGTCCGCACATTTGCGGTTAGGACCGCACATTTGCGGTTAGGTCTGCACATTTGCGGTTAGGTCTGCACATTTCCCGTTAGGTCCGCACATTTTCGGGTAGGTCCGCACATTTCCGGTTAGGTCTGCACATTTGCGGTTAGGTCCCCACATTTGCGGTGAGGTCCGCACATTTGCGGTTAGGTCTGCACATTTGCGGTTAGGTCTGCACATTTGGGGTTAGGTCTGCATATTTGCGGTTATTTCGGCACATTTGCGGTTAGGTCAGCACATTTGCGGATAGGTCCGCACATTTGCGGTTAGGTCCGCATATTTGCGGATAGGTCCGCACATTTTCGGGTAGGTCCGCACATTTTCGGGTAGGTCCGCAAGTTTGCGGTTAGGTCCGCACATTTGCGGTTAGGTCCGCACATTTGCTGTTAGGTCAACACATTTGCGGTGAGGTCCGCACATTTTCGGGTAGGTCCGCACATTTGCGGTTAGGTCCGCACATTTGCGGTTAGGTCCACACATTTGCGGTGAGGTCCGCACATTTGCGGTTAGGTCCGCACATTTGCGATTAGGTCCGCACATTTAGGGTTAGGTCTGCATATTTGCGGTGATGTCCGCAAATTTGCAGTTAGTTCCGCACATTTGCGGTTAGATCCGCACATTTGCGGTTAGGACCGCACATTTGCGGTTAGGTCTGCACATTTGCGGTTAGGTCTGCACATTTCCCGTTAGGTCCGCACATTTGCTGTTAGGTCAACACATTTGTGGTGAGGTCCGCACATTTGCGGTGAGGTCCGCACATTTGCGGTTAGGTCTGCATATATGCGGTTATTTCGGCAGATTTGCGGTTAGGTCCGCACATTTGCGGTTAGGTCTGCATATATGCGGTTATTTCGGCAGATTTGCGGTTAGGTCCGCACATTTGCGATTAGGTCCACACATTTGCTGTTAGGTCCGCACATTTCCGGTTAGGTCCGCACATTTGCGGTTAGGTCCGCACATTTAGGGTGTTTGCGCGAGTAATAAATAATTTTTCTCGGCGGTTAAGCGGTTCTTTATTGTTGGCGAGAAGTTGTAAGCTTCTTCGCTCTTTGTAACTGCAAGGGTTTACAGACGGTGGATTACAGAGTGCTCGAAGGTTACCACGTGCTCTCTCTTTCGAACTACCCGAAGACACTGAATGTGCGACCGGCAACGCGTAACCGGGCGCTCTGTGTTGTAACGGCAATAATGCGAATTATTTCGCCTAATTAGCGATCTCCTAGATGGAGCATCAAGTACCTAAATTTTAGAAATTTCTGCTTTGAATACGGAACATACCGCCCGCCTCGCGGTATCAATACCGCGAAAGAAATGAACAGAGCAACGAATGACTTAGAACTGAGCGCGAGAAAACTGTCCAATATAAGAACACAATGAACAAATAAGACTTAAAGTAACGCAATCATTAGACTATGTACAGAGCAGTCAAGCTGCAGGTTCAAACAACTTAAGAACTAATAGGTAGTTTACAAAGTTTCGTAATAGAACGCACAAACTGCGAGTGCGCGGTTTTGACGGTTACTACGCGAGTTAGCCCGTCTTGTCCCGGGTGACATTCGGTCACACGACCTAACTCCCACTTAGAAGGAGGGAGCGTGGCGTTTTTCAGGAGCACTAGATCTCCTATTTGCAAGTTAGGTGCTTGCGTATGCCACTTCGCTCGGGCTTGCAGGTTTTGTAAATACTCGGTCCTCCATATCTTCCAAAATTTCTCGTGTATCAATTGAATCGTTTGCCATCGAGACAATCGATTCTCATTCAAGTCTAAGACAGACGGAAGGGGAACAGATTTTATGGGTCCACCGACTAGAAAGTGGCCCGGAGTTAAAGCCTCGCAGGAATCGATGTCGTCCTTTAATGGAGCTAAAGGGCGTGAATTTAGACACGCTTCAATTTTACAGAGGAGTGTGTTTAATTCTTCGATGGAAGGAGTGTGAGCAGCGAGCATTTTTTTTAAGTGAGTCTTCACGCTTTTGACTCCCGCTTCCCAAATACCACCAAAGTGAGGAGCTGCAGGAGGTATAAAATTCCAATTGATGCTATCACCTGACAAGCGAGAGCGGAGAGCGGGATCAGCTATGACTTTCTGAAAGGCGACACTTAATTCTTTGTCGGCGCCTTGAAAATTAGTGCCATTATCGCTATACATCTCGGACGGTAATGAACGACGTGATACAAATCGATCGAACGCGTTTAAGAAAGCTGCAGTTGAATAATCTAAAACAAGTTCGAGATGAATAGCGCGAGTGGCCAGACATATAAAAAGCGCTATGTAGACCTTATGCGCTTTGTAACCTCGACCGGAAAGTACGCGCGCTTGAAGCGGACCCGCATAGTCCAGTCCGCAGTGAGAAAACGGACGTGAAGGTGTGATTCTAACTTTGGGTAGGTCACCCATCAGTTGTTGTGCAGTGGTAGCGCGAGCTCTCACGCACGTAACGCACTTATGAATTAAACGACGTACAAGTCGTCGAACGTTAATGATCCAAAATACTTGACGCACGATGCTCAGGGTCAATTGAGTACCGCCGTGTAATATGTTCTTGTGACAATCGGCGATAATCAATTCAGAGATTCTATGATTCGATAGAACTATCGGAAAGCGTTGAGAATGTGACAGCTCAGAGTGACGGAGCCGCCCGCCAACGCGAACTATAGCATCTGAGTCTAAAAACGGATTAAGTCGTAGTAAAGAGCTTGATTTTGGTAGCGATTTACCTCTAGACATGACTTTTATTTCCGCCTGAAAGTGTAGCGATTGAACGTATTTAATCCAGAATTTACGAGCTTCGTTAATTTCTTTTGCATTTATGACGTGGTCAAGAAATACTGTAGGTTTTGAACGACATCGCGATATAAAGCGAAATACGTAAGCGGTAATTCGTAATAACTTCAACCAAGAAGAGACTCGCGTTGGCAGATCCCATTCAACGTGAGTTTGAACATGCAACGCTTGGACGGAGATCTTTATCTCTTCTTTAACCTCATTAGGAGGACTAGGGTTAGAATTGGGCCATTCATTTGGAGGTTTTATTAGCCACGGGGGGCCACGCCACCAGAGTGAGTGCTCTAATAATTAAGAAACAGTTAGACCACGCGAAGCGCAGTCAGCGGGGTTAAATTCCGACGGTACATGTCGCCAAGTCGCATTTGGCACACGGCTTTGTATTTCCGCGACTCGATGGGCAGCAAACGTCTTTAATAGGCTAGGATGCTTGTGAATCCACGTTAACACTACCGCGGAATCCGTCCAGCAGTACGCTGGACAGTTTGTAAATTTCAAAGTGACTTGCACGTATTCGATGAGTCGAGCCATTATGACGGCTGCTAAGAGTTCCAGTCTTGGGATGGTAAGCGGTTTCAATGGTGCTAGTTTAGTCTTTGCTATCAGTAAATGTAGATTTATTTTTTCCGGAATGTTGACCACGCGTAAAAAGATTACAGCGGCGTATGCATGTTGAGAAGCATCAGCGAATCCGTGAATTTCGTACCGTAAGGTCGAAGTTCCTAGACCGATCCATCGAGGGATGGTGATGAATGGCAATTCTTTTAATTCTGCCGAATAAGCATTCCACAATTGTTGTAGATCGACAGGCAACGGATCTTCCCAATTGAGTTTGGCACTCCACAATTTTTGCATGAAAATTTTAGCAGAAATAACTACTGGAGAAATCCATCCAAGTGGATCGAACATTCGAGCGATTGTCGACAAGACAGTTCGCTTAGTATCGCTTTGATTGGCATGATAGAGAAATTTAAATTTAAATTGGAATTCATCTTGGGAAGGTACCCAGAATAAGCCGAGCATTTTCAGTCCTTCTATTTCCTGAAAAGGTCGACTAGAAGCTAGTTCATGCTCCTTGTCGGGAATGTCTGCGAGGAGTCGAGGACAATTGCTTGACCATTTTCTTAGATGAAAACCGCCACGAAGGAGAAGTTCGGTCACTTGATGACGTAACTGTAACGCTAGCACCCGATCATCGGCGCCAAAGAGCACGTCATCGATGTACATTTGTTCGTTTAGGATTGGAGTTGCCAATGGGAAATTCGTTCCTTCATCTATCGCGAGCTGCTTGATTACTCGATTCGCGAGATATGGAGCGGAAGCGGTTCCATAAGTTACTGTTTGTAATGCGTAGCTTTTTACCGATAGCTTAGGATCAGACCGCCACACTATGAGTTGAAAATGGGTATCACGTGGATCCACCCAAATTTGCCGAAACATTTTTGCTACGTCGGCAGCAAAAACGAAACGAGTCCTTCGCCACTTTAATATGATCGCGACTATGTCGGCTTGTAATTTTGGACCGACGTAAAGGAAATCGTTTAATGTCGAACCGTTGTTAGTTCGCATAGAAGCGTTAAACACAACGCGCAACCGCGTTGTGCTGCTGTCATGACGAATGACAGGATGATGAGATAAAAAGACATTTTGATCGGATCGTGTGTCAACGTCAGATTCTTCTCGCATGTGATCCAAATGCAAGTATTCTTCCAAGAATTCGTGATAGGCTGTAGATTGTCCTGGATTTTTGGCCAACCTTTTTTCTAAACTGTAAAGAGCTTTTACAGCAATATTGTGCGAGAGTCCAATACCGATAGGCGGCTCGGACTTAATAGGTAACCGTACCACATATTTACCATCTGATTTACGTGAATGGGTTTTTATGAAATGTTCCTCGCATTTCTTATCTTCTTCCGAAAGGAAGTTTACTCGTGGAGTTGCTTCTACTTCCCAAAACCTTTGTAAAGTTTCATTAATTTCTTCGTTAATTTCTGCATGCAGCGCATGCAGATGCGTTACATGTTCATTACTAGACGGAATGGGACCTGTCAATATCCATCCAAAAATGGTGTTTTGCGCTATAAGAGCGCCTGGTTCGCTTTTACGTACACCATCTAATAAAATTGAACTATAATAGTCAGCCCCGATAATCAATTCTATCGGAGCATGACGCGAAGTGAATGGGTCAGCCCATTCTATGTTCTGCCAATGAATCCACCGATCTGGATTAGCTGTCGGATAGACTTGATACGCGGTAAGGCGTTTTAATATAAGAGCGCGGATGTTTATAACGTGTCCTGGCTCGCGACACGATTCGACCAACAGATTCGCTGCGGCGTTTACAATGGCCGTACGATTCGCGCCTATTCCCGATACTGTAGTGTGTGTGCGCTGACGAGAGACTCGTAAAACTTGTGCCACATTCTCACTAACAAATGTAGCCTCAGACCCAGGATCGATTAAAGCGCGAACCTGTACACTTCGACCCGCGTGAGAGCTTACTTTGATCCAAGCGGTAGCGAGGATTATCCGTTTTGCTTGATTTTGCGTCGAACCGAGATGGGTTTGTACGTCAGACGATTGTACGCTTGAATTACTGTTGGTATTCGGAACCAGAGGATCGTTCGGCAAAACAATTGAATTTGACTTCTGAGATGTCTTAAAGTCGCTCCCGTTTACCGATTCGCGTTGAGAACCGACTAATTGACCTTGACTGGATCTGCGATCGGAATGCAAAAGGGTGTGGTGCTTACCTTTACATTTTAAGCAGACCCGTTTGCTAGAACAATTTGCTGGAAAATGACCGCTGCGCAAACAATTAAAACAGCAGTGATGCGAGCGCGCGAGGGCAAGTCGTTGATCGACGGATTTGCCGCGGAACGCGTCACATTGATATAACGCATGATTTGAACCGCAAGCTATACATTGGAATTCACGGGCGTTCAAGTGCGCCTTTACGTTTTGACTTTGTTTACTTCTGACTTGGCTATTAGCTTGTACAGAAGAATCAGCGAGCTCTTCGAGAGAGCGAATACGAATATTTACAAACGAATTCCATTGCGCGAGTGTCGGAAACTTAGTCTCGTCTCCCATACGGAATTCCCATTCTTGCTTGGACCCTTTGTCTAGCTTTTTAAGAAAATGGAAGACTAAAACATCGTCCCAATATTTAACTTTACGACCTAAATTCTTTAAAGCAGCAAGTGCAGAACTAGACTTATCACGTAAATTTTTTAAATCAGCTATTGCATTGATCCCGATAGGTGGAGAATCAAATAACATTTTTAAATGAGCCTTTACAAGAGCACGTTCGTTAGAATATCGCTCGTCTAAGCTCTTCCAAGCGGTTTTATAATTTGCCTCGGACGTGACAACGTTTTTTAACAAGAGCGCGGCTTCACCTTCCAAACTAGTTTTCAAATAATATAATTTTTGAACGTCGCTTAACGAATGATTTTTGTCGACTAAAGCTAGAAACAAGTCTTTAAAACTGTCCCACTCAGTATAATCACCGGAGAATTTGGATAACTCAACTTTTGGTAGCTTCATCGGTGGAGTTTCATAGCGATCGTTACCAGACACTGGATCTTCGTCGCCTACAGAGGTGGAAGCTCCGGTCATCGCAGCCAAAGCAGACGTTAGAGTGTCCAGAGTTGAGAGGTAAACCAATTCCGTTTGGCCGTAGAGGTCATCGACGAAAAACGAATGCGCAATCCTCTCCTGGTCAGTGGCTGTCGTCTCAATTTGCATGTTAAGAACTCGAAAGTCCTTCCAATATTCTTTCAGCAATGCAATTCGATTGTTAATTGTCTGGTAGGTGTGGTTCGCCTTGCCCAATTTGTGGAAATTGGTAAGCGTATTATTAATCAAACGCGAATTCGCATGCGCTTCTTTATACAACGAGTTCATGTTGCTGGTAAAGGTTTACAAGATTTGAATAAGAAATTCAACACCGTTAATTAATCCCGTTTGAAATGGAATTGAACACAGAGAGCACGGGTAAGAGCACAGCCGCGTGAAAGAATGTCCTCGGTTGTTTTGATGTCCTTGACTTTGAAATTGTCGGTTTCACGCACCGAATTTAGCGATATCATTCCCCACAGGAAGGCAATGTATTCTACAACCTTACGATTGTTATTGAATAAATTAACTACCACACGTAATCGATTTCAATCGCCACAGAAAGACGATGAACTCTACAACTTTATTCGTGTTATAGAGTACGTGGAACACCGCACTGTAGACTCCCTTTTAGTTTACAACACTCCGAACACTATTCGAGCGTCGGATCCGTTTCGAAGGACCATATGTTTGCGCGAGTAATAAATAATTTTTCTCGGCGGTTAAGCGGTTCTTTATTGTTGGCGAGAAGTTGTAAGCTTCTTCGCTCTTTGTAACTGCAAGGGTTTACAGACGGTGGATTACAGAGTGCTCGAAGGTTACCACGTGCTCTCTCTTTCGAACTACCCGAAGACACTGAATGTGCGACCGGCAACGCGTAACCGGGCGCTCTGTGTTGTAACGGCAATAATGCGAATTATTTCGCCTAATTAGCGATCTCCTAGATGGAGCATCAAGTACCTAAATTTTAGAAATTTCTGCTTTGAATACGGAACATAGGGTTAGGTCTGCATATTTGCGGTGAGGTCCGCAAATTTGCAGTTAGTTCCGCACATTTGCGGTTAGGTCCGCACATTTGCGGTTAGGTCCGCACATTTGCGGTTAGGTCCGCACATTTGCAGTTATTTCCGCACATTTGCGGTGAGGTCCGCACATTTGCGGTTAGGTCTGCATATATGCGGTTATTTCGGCAGATTTGCGGTTAGGTCCGCACATTTGCGGTTAGGTCCGCACATTTGCGGTTAGGTCCGCACATTTCCCGTTAGGTCCGCACATTTTCGGGTAGGTCCGCACATTTGCGGTTAGGTCCACCCATTTGCGGTGAGGTCCGCACATTTGCGGTTAGGTCTGCATATATGCGGTTATTTCGGCAGATTTGCGGTTAGGTCCGCACATTTGCGATTAGGTCCACACATTTGCTGTTAGGTCCGCACATTTGCGGTTAGGTCCGCACATTTCCGGTTAGGTCCGCACATTTTCGGGTAGGTCCGCACATTTGCGGTTAGGTCCGCACATTTGCGGTTAGGTCCGCACATTTGCGGTTAGGTCCGCACATTTGCAGTTAGTTCCGCACATTTGCGGTTAGGTCCGCACATTTGCGGTTAGGTCCGCATATATGCGGTTATTTCGGCAGATTTGCGGTTAGGTCCGCACATTTGCGATTAGGTCCACACATTTGCTGTTAGGTCCGCACATTTGCGGATAGGTCCGCACATTTGCGGTTAGGTCCGCATATTTGCGGATAGGTCCGCACATTTTCGGGTAGGTCCGCACGTTTGCGGTTACGTCCGCACATTTGAAGTTAGTTCCGCACATTTGCGGTGAGGTCCGCACATTTGCGGTTAGGTCCGCACATTTGCGGTTAGGTCCGCACATTTGCAGTTAGTTCCGCACATTTGCGGTGAGGTCCGCACATTTGCGGTTAGGTCCGCACATTTGCGGTTAGGTCCACCCATTTGCGGTGAGGTCCGCACATTTGCGGTTAGGTCTGCATATATGCGGTTATTTCGGCAGATTTGCGGTTAGGTCCGCACATTTGCGATTAGGTCCACACATTTCCCGTTAGGTCCGCACATTTTCGGGTAGGTCCGCACATTTGCGGTTAGGTCCACCCATTTGCGGTGAGGTCCGCACATTTGCGGTTAGGTCTGCATATATGCGGTTATTTCGGCAGATTTGCGGTTAGGTCCGCACATTTGCGATTAGGTCCACACATTTGCTGTTAGGTCCGCACATTTGCGGTTAGGTCCGCACATTTCCGGTTAGGTCCGCACATTTTCGGGTAGGTCCGCACATTTGCGGTTAGGTCCGCACATTTGCGGTTAGGTCAGCACATTTGCGGTTAGGTCCGCACATTTCCCGTTAGGTCCGCACATTTTCGGTTAGGTCCGCACATTTGCGGTTAGGTCCACCCATTTGCGGTGAGGTCCGCACATTTGCGGTTAGGTCTGCATATATGCGGTTATTTCGGCAGATTTGCGGTTAGGTCCGCACATTTGCTATTAGGTCCACACATTTGCTGTTAGGTCCGCACATTTGCGGTTAGGTCCGCACATTTCCGGTTAGGTCCGCACATTTTCGGGTAGGTCCGCACATTTGCGGTTAGGTCCGCACATTTGCGGTTAGGTCCGCACATTTGCGGTTAGGTCCGCACATTTGCGGTTAGGTCCGCACATTTGCGGTTAGGTCCGCACATTTGCAGTTAGTTCCGCACATTTGCGGTTAGGTCCGCACATTTGCGGTTAGGTCCTCATATATGCGGTTATTTCGGCAGATTTGCGGTTAGGTCCGCACATTTGCGATTAGGTCCACACATTTGCTGTTAGGTCCGCACATTTGCGGATAGGTCCGCACATTTGCGGTTAGGTCCGCATATTTGCGGATAGGTCCGCACATTTTCGGGTAGGTCCGCACGTTTGCGGTTACGTCCGCACATTTGAAGTTAGTTCCGCACATTTGCGGTGAGGTCCGCACATTTGCGGTTAGGTCCGCACATTTGCGGTTAGGTCCGCACATTTTCAGTTAGTTCCGCACATTTGCGGTGAGGTCCGCACATTTGCGGTTAGGTCCGCACATTTGCGGTTAGGTCCGCACATTTCCCGTTAGGTCCGCACATTTTCGGGTAGGTCCGCACATTTGCGGTTAGGTCCACCCATTTGCGGTGAGGTCCGCACATTTGCGGTTAGGTCTGCATATATGCGGTTATTTCGGCAGATTTGCGGTTAGGTCCGCACATTTGCGATTAGGTCCACACATTTGCTGTTAGGTCCGCACATTTGCGGTTAGGTCCGCACATTTCCGGTTAGGTCCGCACATTTTCGGGTAGGTCCGCACATTTGCGGTTAGGTCCGCACATTTGCGGTTAGGTCCGCACATTTGCGGTTAGGTCCGCACATTTGCGGTTAGGTCCGCACATTTGCAGTTAGTTCCGCACATTTGCGGTTAGGACCGCACATTTGCGGTTAGGTCTGCACATTTGCGGTTAGGTCTGCACATTTCCCGTTAGGTCCGCACATTTTCGGGTAGGTCCGCACATTTGCGGTTAGGTCCGCACATTTGCGGTTAGGTCCGCACATTTGCTGTTAGGTCAACACATTTGTGGTGAGGTCCGCACATTTGCGGTGAGGTCCGCACATTTGCGGTTAGGTCTGCATATATGCGGTTATTTCGGCATATTTGCGGTTATTTCGGCACATTTGCGGTTAGGTCAGCACATTTGCGGTTAGTTCCGCACATTTGCGGTTAGGTCCGCACATTTGCGGTTAGGTCCGCACATTTGCGGTTAGGTCTGCACATTTGCGGTTAGGTCTGCACATTTCCCGTTAGGTCCGCACATTTTCGGGTAGGTCCGCACATTTGCGGTTAGGTCCGCACATTTGCGGTTAGGTCCGCACAATTGCGGTTAGGTCCGCACATTTGCTGTTAGGTCAACACATTTGTGGTGAGGTCCGCACATTTGCGGCGAGGTCCGCACATTTGCGGTTAGGTCTGCATATATGCGGTTATTTCGGCAGATTTGCGGTTAGGTCCGCACATTTGCGGTTAGGTCTGCATATATGCGGTTATTTCGGCAGATTTGCGGTTAGGTCCGCACATTTGCGATTAGGTCCACACATTTGCTGTTAGGTCCGCACATTTGCGGTTAGGTCCGCACATTTGCGGTTAGGTCCGCACATTTGCGGTTAGGTCCGCACATTTAGGGTTAGGTCTGCATATTTGCGGTGAGGTCCGCAAATTTGCAGTTAGTTCCGCACATTTGCGGTTAGGTCCGCACATTTGCGGTTAGGTCCGCACATTTGCGGTTAGGTCCGCACATTTGCAGTTAGTTCCGCACATTTGCGGTGAGGTCCGCACATTTGCGGTTAGGTCTGCATATATGCGGTTATTTCGGCATATTTGCGGTTATTTCGGCACATTTGCGGTTAGGTCAGCACATTTGCTGTTAGGTCCGCACATTTGCGGTTAGGTCCGCATATTTCCGGTTAGGTCCGCACATTTTCGGGTAGGTCCGCACATTTGCGGTTAGGTCCGCACATTTGCGGTTAGGTCCGCACATTTGCGGTTAGGTCCGCACATTTGCGGTTAGGTCCGCACATTTGCAGTTAGTTCCGCACATGTGCGGTTAGGACCGCACATTTGCGGTTAGGTCTGCACATTTGCGGTTAGGTCTGCACATTTCCCGTTAGGTCCGCACATTTTCGGGTAGGTCCGCACATTTGCGGTTAGGTCCGCACATTTGCGGTTAGGTCCGCACATTTGCTGTTAGGTCAACACATTTGTGGTGAGGTCCGCACATTTGCGGTGAGGTCCGCACATTTGCGGTTAGGTCTGCATATATGCGGTTATTTCGGCATATTTGCGGTTATTTCGGCACATTTGCGGTTAGGTCAGCACATTTGCAGTTAGTTCCGCACATTTGCGGTTAGGTCCGCACATTTGCGGTTAGGTCCGCACATTTGCGGTTAGGTCCGCACATTTGCAGTTAGTTCCGCACATTTGCGGTTAGGACCGCACATTTGCGGTTAGGTCTGCACATTTGCGGTTAGGTCTGCACATTTCCCGTTAGGTCCGCACATTTTCGGGTAGGTCCGCACATTTGCGGTTAGGTCCGCACATTTGCGGTTAGGTCCGCACATTTGCGGTTAGGTCCGCACATTTGCTGTTAGGTCAACACATTTGTGGTGAGGTCCGCACATTTGCGGCGAGGTCCGCACATTTGCGGTTAGGTCTGCATATATGCGGTTATTTCGGCAGATTTGCGGTTAGGTCCGCACATTTGCGGTTAGGTCTGCATATATGCGGTTATTTCGGCAGATTTGCGGTTAGGTCCGCACATTTGCGATTAGGTCCACACATTTGCTGTTAGGTCCGCACATTTGCGGTTAGGTCCGCACATTTGCGGTTAGGTCCGCACATTTGCGGTTAGGTCCGCACATTTAGGGTTAGGTCTGCATATTTGCGGTGAGGTCCGCAAATTTGCAGTTAGTTCCGCACATTTGCGGTTAGGTCCGCACATTTGCGGTTAGGTCCGCACATTTGCGGTTAGGTCCGCACATTTGCAGTTAGTTCCGCACATTTGCGGTGAGGTCCGCACATTTGCGGTTAGGTCTGCATATATGCGGTTATTTCGGCATATTTGCGGTTATTTCTGCACATTTGCGGTTAGGTCAGCACATTTGCTGTTAGGTCCGCACATTTGCGGTTAGGTCCGCATATTTGCGGTTAGGTCGGCACATTTCCCGTTAGGTCTGCACATTTGCGGTTAGGTCCGCACATTTGCGGTTAGGTCCGCATATATGCGGTTATTTCGGCAGATTTGCGGTTAGGTCCGCACATTTGCGATTAGGTCCACACATTTGCTGTTAGGTCCGCACATTTGCGGATAGGTCCGCACATTTGCGGTTAGGTCCGCATATTTGCGGATAGGTCCGCACATTTTCGGGTAGGTCCGCACGTTTGCGGTTACGTCCGCACATTTGAAGTTAGTTCCGCACATTTGCGGTGAGGTCCGCACATTTGCGGTTAGGTCCGCACATTTGCGGTTAGGTCCGCACATTTGCAGTTAGTTCCGCACATTTGCGGTGAGGTCCGCACATTTGCGGTTAGGTCCGCACATTTGCGGTTAGGTCCGCACATTTCCCGTTAGGTCCGCACATTTTCGGGTAGGTCCGCACATTTGCGGTTAGGTCCACCCATTTGCGGTGAGGTCCGCACATTTGCGGTTAGGTCTGCATATATGCGGTTATTTCGGCAGATTTGCGGTTAGGTCCGCACATTTGCGATTAGGTCCACACATTTGCTGTTAGGTCCGCACATTTGCGGTTAGGTCCGCACATTTCCGGTTAGGTCCGCACATTTTCGGGTAGGTCCGCACATTTGCGGTTAGGTCCGCACATTTGCGGTTAGGTCCGCACATTTGCGGTTAGGTCCGCACATTTGCGGTTAGGTCCGCACATTTGCAGTTAGTTCCGCACATTTGCGGTTAGGTCCGCACATTTGCGGTTAGGTCCGCATATATGCGGTTATTTCGGCAGATTTGCGGTTAGGTCCGCACATTTGCGATTAGGTCCACACATTTGCTGTTAGGTCCGCACATTTGCGGATAGGTCCGCACATTTGCGGTTAGGTCCGCATATTTGCGGATAGGTCCGCACATTTTCGGGTAGGTCCGCACGTTTGCGGTTACGTCCGCACATTTGAAGTTAGTTCCGCACATTTGCGGTGAGGTCCGCACATTTGCGGTTAGGCCCGCACATTTGCGGTTAGGTCCGCACATTTGCAGTTAGTTCCGCACATTTGCGGTGAGGTCCGCACATTTGCGGTTAGGTCCGCACATTTGCGGTTAGGTCCGCACATTTCCCGTTAGGTCCGCACATTTTCGGGTAGGTCCGCACATTTGCGGTTAGGTCCACCCATTTGCGGTGAGGTCCGCACATTTGCGGTTAGGTCTGCATATATGCGGTTATTTCGGCAGATTTGCGGTTAGGTCCGCACCTTTGCGATTAGGTCCACACATTTGCTGTTAGGTCCGCACATTTGCGGTTAGGTCCGCACATTTCCGGTTAGGTCCGCACATTTTCGGGTAGGTCCGCACATTTGCGGTTAGGTCCGCACATTTGCGGTTAGGTCCGCACATTTGCGGTTAGGTCCGCACATTTCCCGTTAGGTCCGCACATTTTCGGGTAGGTCCGCACATTTGCGGTTAGGTCCACCCATTTGCGGTGAGGTCCGCACATTTGCGGTTAGGTCTGCATATATGCGGTTATTTCGGCAGATTTGCGGTTAGGTCCGCACATTTGCTATTAGGTCCACACATTTGCTGTTAGGTCCGCACATTTGCGGTTAGGTCCGCACATTTCCGGTTAGGTCCGCACATTTTCGGGTAGGTCCGCACATTTGCGGTTAGGTCCGCACATTTGCGGTTAGGTCCGCACATTTGCGGTTAGGTCCGCACATTTGCGGTTAGGTCCGCACATTTGCAGTTAGTTCCGCACATTTGCGGTTAGGTCCGCACATTTGCGGTTAGGTCCTCATATATGCGGTTATTTCGGCAGATTTGCGGTTAGGTCCGCACATTTGCGATTAGGTCCACACATTTGCTGTTAGGTCCGCACATTTGCGGTTAGGTCCGCACATTTCCGGTTAGGTCCGCACATTTTCGGGTAGGTCCGCACATTTGCGGTTAGGTCCGCACATTTGCGGTTAGGTCCGCACATTTGCGGTTAGGTCCGCACATTTGCGGTTAGGTCCGCACATTTGCAGTTAGTTCCGCACATTTGCGGTTAGGACCGCACATTTGCGGTTAGGTCTGCACATTTGCGGTTAGGTCCGCACATTTCCGGTTAGGTCCGCACATTTTCGGGTAGGTCCGCACATTTGCGGTTAGGTCCGCACATTTGCGGTTAGGTCCGCACATTTGCGGTTAGGTCCGCACATTTGCGGTGAGGTCCGCACATTTGCGGTTAGGTCTGCATATATGCGGTTATTTCGGCAGATTTGCGGTTAGGTCCGCACATTTGCGATTAGGTCCACACATTTGCTGTTAGGTCCGCACATTTGCGGTTAGGTCCGCACATTTCCGGTTAGGTCCGCACATTTTCGGGTAGGTCCGCACATTTGCGGTTAGGTCCGCACATTTGCGGTTAGGTCCGCACATTTGCGGTTAGGTCCGCACATTTGCGGTTAGGTCCG